>WJFB01001096.1:0-37880 GCA_009870185.1 Pygmarrhopalites habei
AAAATACACTCTGCAACCTTACCACACCTTGTGCATCCGTACTTTATTGTGTGTGCTCATGATTACCCACAGTAAGTCTTTTGTACAAGCTTGTTGCTCACAATATAATTTATATATGGGTAGTATTGTTGTTGTTGGATGGGTAAAACCCATGTCTAGGATGACTTTGAATTTCAACTTCAATTCCGTTGGGCTTCACAAAATATTATATTGAAATCTTCGACAGGTCATGAGTCATGTGTGTTTCCGTAGTTGAGAGTAAACTTGAATTGTGAAAATGTAGTTGACACACAGACAGACAAATGGTACTTACTAAATACTGAATGCTGAAAATGTACAGTCAAGTTGAACGGAGCTTACTGACTCGACACACTCTGTGTGTATGTTTGTTAGCCGGCTAAACTTGGTAGTTTAAAGTGGGGGATTAATTTAACGCCTCCTTACCTTCGTAATAAAGTTAACCTTGAATTATTAATTTATTATTATTATTTCATAGTACTTTTTTATATAAAAGTAATAGTTAGAGTTGCACAAGGCAGTGTAACACAATTATTCCAGATAACAATCTAGCCCGTCCCATATTGTTCTTTTGACTTTTCTAACCAACAACTCTGTTTTACAGGTACCTTAATTACGAATTACAGCATAATTTTCGGGAACATTGATTGGCAAGACATTGGGAAAGGAACAATGATGGAATTAACCCATCATATTATATATATTTTTCTTTTAGCAAATGAAGATTTTGAGAGAGAAAAAAATTCTGTCAACTTTCATTACTCTGGCCAGTAGTAAATGCACACAATTACAAAAATCACTGTATTTATGTGGTCAAAAAGAATTAAAATATTTGTCACTGTCCTTGTTCCTGTCGTAATCATTGTCACAAAAAATGAAAATAATATGAGAACGATATACTTTAAAGTACATTATTCATTTCAGTATATTCGCAGTCTTTTAAAATGAAAAATACAGTACCACGATATGGTAACCATGTCTGTACTATAATTTGAATATGTAAATTTAGCTTGAGAGAGTGAGTATGACAGCACAAAGATTAAAATATGAAATTGCCCCCATCATACTTACTACACATTGTGCATAAGAACTTCCGGCAATTTTCACAAAAGAAAATTATGCGAAAGGATGCATCATGTTAAATTAGAGACTCACTTAAAATCAAAAGTGAGGCTGAGAATAAAAACAGCGACCGCGACTGTGTAGTGTGTGTGTGTGTAAGTAAAAAGGATGAGAAAGTTGAGAGGTTGGAAATCAACACAGCAGATTTTTATAATTATTGTGTGTTGAGTAACTTTCTCGTGGACTCAGACCATGTAAATGTTTTAAAATAATAACTCAACGAAATGTCTATTATTTCTCTCCTTCTTCAAAACTCAACAACATGATTAGTCTCATCATGATTTTTTTGCAGAGAACCATTATATGATAATGATAAATCGGTGGTGTTTACTTGTGTGTGTACTATTCATACTTACATTTCTCCACAGATCTGTGATGAACGGTTGATGTTTGTTTATGGTGTACATGGTGAGTTTGTGTTGTTGGAAGCGTGGGCTAGGTTTACGAGTATAAAATTTCTGAATAAACATGAGCTTTCCCATTAAAATGTGTGTGTGTGCCTCCATTGCTATTCGTTTAGTTATGAATGGTATTTGAAGAGTATCTTGGGGGGAAGGGAGTGAGGAAATGATTTGATCTTTAGTGTAATAAACTGATAAAGAGGAACAATAACGATGCATGAGGACGACGTGTGTGAATATACATAGTGGGAGGAGAGGAGTCTCATTCGGTTATTGGGCAAACCGCAGACATTTACCACCTCCACCACACAACACTCAAATTTTATGTATTGAGGTAGAATTTCATTTTTGAGCTCGTGGGAAATGAGAGTGTTTTTTTTTGCACACGGCAGTATTTGCTTTTTGTTCCATGACACGTTATGTGGTGTGTGTGTGCTTGTGTTGGAGTCTCTAGAGTCTAGTACACTGAAATTATTATGATTATGTACACGGGAGGAGGATGTGTGAAGAACATTTTTGTATTTTTATTGTGGGAAACGGAGAATCATTTTTATGGAAACTGGGGATCCAGGATCTCTCTCTCTCTCCTCCTAAAATTGATCATTGAATACTATTCATTGTGACTACGTAAATTGATAATTAAATTGTAATATTCTTAAGCTCTCTTTCTATAAAGTTCAGTTCTCTCCTTCCTCCGTTTTGATACGATTAGGCTTGAGTACAGCTGACTGTGTCGCTTATAGGACTACAGCTTGTGAATTCAGAATTCCATGGGATTTTAGAACGGTGGTTCAGAGAATGTCAGCAAGTAGAACTTACGTATGTTGGAGGACTGGGCACAGAAGGTGGATTATAATATAAGTTTTACGCCAGACTTTGTTGAGCATGCATGATCAGATTTTCTAATGATAAAATAATACGAGTAAAAAAGGAGATTGAAACTGGAGATAGGGGATGAATAGAGGAGGAGGAGAGTTGTGTGTGTGTGTACTTAGTCTTTATGGATACACACACACACATACAAGAAGTAAAGGTAGCGCAACTAATTTCGTTTTCATGCTGGCTTCATTTTCCAAAGCATTCTCTCAAAATCATGATGATGGTAAATATTCCATCCCAAGTTCTCATGTTGTGTCTTGTACATATCTTACACATGTGCACTGTATGCTTTCAAAACCTGTACTGTACTGTATAGTCAATCGTAATCGTATTTATCTAACTTTTCTTGAGGTTTTGATTGACTCCAATTGGACGGGGAGTGACATGGAGTATTGTTGGTCATGTCTCTTCCGCAGGAGAAGAAGGACAGTGAGAGAGAGAGAGCAAATGTAGCAAAAATTCAATGGAAAATGATAATAATGTGAGAGAGTCTGTCTTCCTCCTCTCTCTTTGACTGTCTTACTGTAATTTTTATCAGGGCTCTCCACATTTTCCTTCAGCTTTTCCACAATACATATTATATTTTTTTCCGAGGCCTCCTTGTTCGAGAATGTTCGTGCTCCTTAGTTTCGCATCACATATTCTTTATGTGCTCTATTTTCAGTTGTTTCCAACACTTTAACTAATGTAACAGTGTACAGAGTGGGGAAGAGGGGAGGGGAATGTAAAATGCAGGAATGAATGATGAGTTTACTGTGTGTGTGTGTGTGTATTAGTTGCACTCCTTCTAATGGTCTTCATGCTCAGGAGATAATGAACTGATGAGAATCATCATCATCGTCGTCCTCGTCATCATCATCATCAACAACAAGAGTGAAGGGGAAGAGAGGGAGATAACATGGCTGAGAAGAGAGGGAGAGATACATTTTCATTTTGGTTGTGAAAAAGATCCACGTTAATTTGCGGTGGATGTCAGTGACAACTGGGAGTTTGAAGACACCATTGTGTCTTGGTGTGTGTGTGTAGGAAAAACTCCAACACGTTGATGAACTTTCAACTTGGCTAGGAAAATTATAATGGGGCAAAGAGAATTATCATTATCGTTCATCATTATTAATACCGCTACCAGAATTGAAAGTTTTGAGGAGCTCAGAGCACAGCTGTAAAGATAAGGATATGGAGTGGAAATGAATAGCTATTCTACATCCCCAGTCCACACACAATATAATAGAACATCTAAATAAAAATACTTGTGTGTGTGTACACGTAAGCCCAATGCAGGATCTTTTGGGAGGTGGGAGGGAGGGAGGGAGGGTTGTTGTTTTTGTGATGAGCTTCATGATGTGACGAGAAGAGAGGAGGAGGGGAACAAAAAGTGTCGTACATAAAAGAACAGCGGTCATAGGGTTCATTTTACTGTTCGCATAAATTTTGCTCATCCTATATATCCCTCTCTCTCTGTCTCTCTCCATTATCTGATATTTTTAGTGATGCATGAAGACTAACACCTTTATTCTTTTGTGTGTCCTTCTTCACACATCCCATCATGTGGTTTTTTAAAAGCGTGTGTATTCTACAGATAAGTATGAACTGCCAGTGTGCGTGTGCTCTTATTCCAGAGAGTTTACATGGTGACTTTGATAAATTTCTTCTTTTTTAATTCTGTGAGCAGAACTCTGACAGTTTGTTTTTGTTTTCATTGGTTTAATTATTGCATGCCTACACAGGGTAATGGACAATTATTTTCTTTGTAGTCCGCACACACACAGACACACAAAGTGATGTCAAAATTTGCTATATATATAAATTGTACACAGGATATTACAGATGGAGAAATGCACGGGCTATAGTTTCCACTCTGTGGAAACCTTAGATTTTTTTTAAAAGTACAAAAAAAATTAAACGGGCTTTGTACTGAATCTGTATGCTGTATGCATAAACAAATGTATGCATGTGTAATGTACTGAGTTGTTTATTTTTAAAATTTTGTCTAATCGATATTTGTTTACTCTACTCGAAAAATGTGTGTCTGTGTAATCCGAGAATGGATGCTGCAATTTTTTTTCTCGAGAGAAAGAGAGTGGATGGAAATATTTACATGGTTTACATTACAAATTTCATTGGCAGTCATATTGAAACTTTAGAAACTGGAAGAGAAGGAGGAAGCAGATAGATGATGGATATATTTGATTTTAAAAGCATGTTAGCTTGTGTCTCTTGTATTGATTTATTTTAAATTGGATTGGCTAACTTGTTATATTAATTAGAGAGACTTTGACTCGAATTGTAACAATTTAAGTCTCTTTTTTGGCTACTGAACTCTGCTGAGCATATCATTGATTTGGTTTTTGAGTGTGTGTGTGTGTGTGTGGACAAAAAGTTTTGGGGCTGTTGGAAGTTGGCCTGTACAGCTTAATAGTGAAGTAGTGATAGTGATGGCTGGAAGAGAGTGAGGGTAGTCTACAATATTTCCACCCAGACGTTTCTGTTTTATTGATGTTCTTCTGGACGTCAATAAGTTGTAAAAAAAGAAGGGTTTATAGAACATAGGGAGAAGGGGGTACATTTACTGGCTTCATGACAAAAATGACTTGCAAAATTGATTGCTATTTGAGATGATGATTGTGGAGTTGCAAAAAAAAAGTAATTTCGAAAATTGACAGGAGGGAAGGGGAGTAGAGTATAGTAGTTTCCAAGTATCAACTGTCCTAGTCGACTACTACGCTTTCAATTTCCAATCCATTCATATGGTTGTTTATTTAATGGTGTTCAAGTTTGTCATTGAAAATGCATGGTTTTTGTCTTCCCATTTTAACTTGTGCAAAATGTTCCGTACTTTCCTTTTTTTGAGTGAGTGGTGGTTCGGTGAAGGTATCATTGGTCTTTATTCTCCTTTATTCATACTACAAGTTTATCGAGTATTCCAGGGAGGGGAGGAGAGACGGAGGGAGAAAGATGGTTACTTATAATATTATTCTACTTACATAACTTTGTTTGGATGGGAAATGGAAGAATTTCCTAATACAGAGTAAATATTAAGTATTGTCGTATTAGAAAGAGAGAATTCATTCCCTCTGTACTGTACAGGAGGGAGGGAGTGGTACAAGTCAATTCATTTCCTTTTTCCTTTGGTAGCCTAATTTAGACTGCCTGTAGCCTAAACAAAAGGAGCTTACACACACACACACACAAGGTTCATATGTAAGACTGCCCACCGAGACTCCGCCAAACCGTAATGTAATAGCATATAATGAAATGTAATAATTGTGTTACTATGTGAGAGAGTTTTGAGAGTAAATCCATTCAGGAATCAGAAAACTAGTTGTGGAAAAAGGAGCTGACGATGACGAGAGGGAGGAGAGTTATAGGTAACAAGGGTAATATGATTAGATGGAAGTTGTCTAATTAATTGTGTCGACACAGCACACACACACACAGCACACAGAGAATAGAGGGAGAATAAAGAAATAAGACCAAAAAGTCTCAGCTCACTACTAACTACGAGGAAACGAGAAAACGGAACAACTTAATCGGATATATTGAGGTCAAAGGAAGGCTTTTAGGAAGAATAAAGAAACCGTCATTCCTCTCTCTCTTTGCAACCTGCAACTTGTGTTACATATGTTGAGGGTAACCGCTGGTATAATTTTTTTCCTCTTCATTGTATTGTCCATTACATGAGTCTATACTTGTGTGTGTGTGTGAATATTATGTTTTGTACAATACATGGAGTGGAATGGGATGGATGATTGTGAGACTGACCGACTGTTTGCACTGTGTGCAATACCACTTGACTCTGTGTGTGTGTGTGGTGCAGTGTATGAGAATCATAATTGTGCGGAAGGTACATTGGTTCACACTGTAATTTCACGTATGTATTAACAGATGTTGTACAAATGGAAGTATATTTTAGCAAGTTGATCAAAGTTTTTTGTTTTTTCTCCTTCTCTCTCATTGTGTGTCTCGTGTTGTGTGTGTGTGTGTGTGTGAAGGAAAGTGTCCACCGCAGCAATGCAATCGTTATATCACTACATTGTGATTGCATGCAATGTACGTATAAACACATAATAGAAGCATATAGAATGGATATACATTTATGCTTGTCATCGCTGGCTCATGAAATGTCATTTTTTTTCTTCCTCTCTTCTTCTTCTTCCCTTTGTATTCTTTTGGAAAGTAGTTTAAGCTGATTATCCAAGAGCCAGGAGGAGGTATGCACAAATGAAGGGGAGAGAGAGAGGAAGTTTTAATGGGTGACTTGAGAAGGTACATCATCAACAGAACTTTGTTGTACACAATGGAGCTTGAAATTCTTCATTTTGTGTAGATGATGAGGGAGGAAGAGAGAGAGATAGAGAGAAGAGGAGGAGGGGTGCTTGATCTACTGTAATCTTAACCGCCGATGACATAAAGTATGGCAAATATAATCTTATCATGATTCTTTAGTGGGATTTTCATCTTAATTATGATTACCGTATGGACAGACTAGTGTAGTGTAGACAGTCAGCATTTTATTTTTTGAAATGGTTGGAAGTGAAGTGAAGGGAAGAATTTTGTAATATCTTAATGATGCACACACACACACAAATATTTGGGTTTTGAGGAAGTCTGTGTAGAGAAAAAAGAGAGAGGGGAGAGACAGTAAAAAATGTATATTTGAATGTAATGTGAGGTATGATGGGTAGTTATGGGACTAAGGATGTGGAGCAGAGAAGGGATCTTGAACATGATAGTTAATGTAATTTATTATGCAATGTGTCAGGGAAGGAAGGATCCACATAAAGCCGATGATGGGCTGTGCTTATAAAATATGCAAAGACGCATGTTTGTCATAATTCGTTGCAATGTGGATGGAAAAGTCTTAATGAAGCGTGCTGGGGATAAAATGAAGTGAGAACGTAATTTCTACTACTTCTATATTCCTTCACTTACATCCTTACATGTGGCCATCTCTCTCTCTCTCTGCTACTGTCTCTTCCTGTGTCTCCTCCTAACTACATACCAACTTCATTCATAGTAAAGGACAGGAAATGGAATATTGTTATTACTTCTTCTCTCTTTCTGAGAGAGACTAAGATGCTCTTTTGTCTTGAGTGCCACGGTATGCCGTGCATTGTACTCAAACTCAAGTGGTGTGTTTGTGTGTGGAGGAGAAGGAGAAGAATTGCGACACAGAGATATGCTGAGCCGAGACCAACTCGTTCTTCTGTTGTTGTCTGTGAAGATTGTCAAAGATGAAGGCCGAAGACAGTGAGTGGTGGTGAACTTGGACTAGAATGTCATGTGTTGTAGTCAAAAGACTCGGCGTGTGTAATTACTCTGGTCTACCCCATCTCTAGAAATCTACTACAATACAATAGGTGGGCAGATTGATAGAGATGAGGTTCAACTCTTGCACCTGCCAACTCCAACAACAACGACCATTATCATCAAAAAGGGAAAATACTTGGTTATTCCTCTCCTCCTCTTGCAACAAACTTTAAAATGTGACGGGACAAATTTGTTCCATTCCTTGTCCTCTCTACAAATTGTCCCTCCTCCTCTTTCTGCGAATGGGAAATGGGTAGTCCAAATGTCCTGAGTCCTTTCTGTTCCATTACAATATTCTTGTCGTATGTATTATTAATAATAATGATGGGGGGAGACTAGCAAGTACAATAAATCGTCATAATCATTCATTATGTTTCATATGCGAGACTATTAATTTGCACAGGACCTAATATGGTGCAGACACACCGACGCAGAATTCCAACTAGTCACAATGACAAGGAACATAAGGATTGAGAGAGAGAGAGAGAGAGTAACGAGCTTGTATTTATTATATAGTGAAGGACTTGGAGGAAGACAAATTGTGATTGCATTGTAATGTGGAAAGTGTAAAAATTAGTTTGGGGAGGACCGCATAAAATTCACATTTGACTTCTCAAATTTTCTTCTTTCTCTCCCTTCTTTCCTCCTGTACATGTACATCTTGACTGTATGTATTTCCGTAGTAATTGCGGTGGTACTCTTTTTGATGTCATTATCTGAATTATCAATGTCAGGAATGGTGGAAGGAGAGTCAGAGACAGAGAGTGTGTATGTGGTTTAAGGAAAGAGGGAGGGGGGTCACATGAAAATATTTGGATAGGGCTTTACATTATATTTATTCTTATTTCTTGCACTTTGCCCGGTTTCCATGGGCAAAAGTGAGAATGGTATAGATAGACTTTTGATAGCTGATAGATGTAGGTACAGTTTTTGCAAAAATAAAGAGTTTGGCATGGAGGCGAGGGGGTACATTTCCTTCTCAAATTGATTCGATCCATCCTCCCTGCTTGATGGGATGAAGGAGAGAGACAAGAGTGTGTGTGTGTGTGTTTTTTTTGTATGGATAGGATGAGCTAGTGGCTGACATGTTGTAGAAAAAAATGCATAGTTGACTCTCTAGTCATACACTCAGTCATGGAGTTGGATGTATGGATGTGTGTGTAGATATAGGTCTTCACGTAATCGTGACTTGGAAAAGTGTAAATAAAGCGTGTGAAGAAGTTTTTTCTCCTCCCTCCCCTTTCCCCGGGTACCATGAGAAATGAACTGAAGAAGCAAAGGTATCGTGGATGTGTGCGTGTGTGTGCATATACACTCTACTCTCTACAGTGCACACACATAAACTTTTACATGTTAGGATTGTTCGTAAGTGTATTATTTTGTGAGAGAATATTGGTGTTGTCTGGATGGTCGAGTATTTTTCTACGTCAGTGGGAAGGTCGTGATGATGTCAAATCATGCGAAACCTTTCATACAAATTCCAATTCATTCCATTTGCACTCTTTGAAAGGTTCTCTGTCTTTCCCTCCCTCCCTCTCCCCTCCTTTTCTTGTGTGTGTATTGTGTATCCTTCCCTATGAATGGTTTGTGTGTGTGTACAGCATTACTCTATATTTAACATGGATTGCATGAAATTGGTTTTGTCTCCTCAGCTTTACAGTGGTCCACCAAAATGTGGCCCAGTGTCACCAAACTATTATGATTTTAATGCTTCGTCGACTGATGCACTCTCTCTCCCACACACACACATAATACCCCAATGAATATATTATGTGTGTGTGCTTGTCGTGAATGACAATGTGCAGGATTTTTCTACTAGGACAATTTTATTGTGGAATGACGACGACGACTAGGATGGGGTGTGTGTGTGTATTTTTTGCGAGAATAATTTTTTGTACTGATAATAATGACGGAGAAGCTTTGTGTGTGCCCATGGTATGGTTTGTAATGGAAAATAATATAGAATAGTGTTACCTTCGTGTAGTCTACACATGCATTCGGATTGAAAGTAATATTCGTTGTGCTGTGTGTACTGCGGAAACGTCCTTTTGATCCAGGAGCTAAAAGCATGGTACATTGAGGATAAGATTCATATGTAATGTCAGATTGAATAGTTTTCAGTCGGAACGGGAGAACGTCTCTCTCTCCGTCTCTGGGCTTTCTCTCTTTCTTGCTTCAACGTCTTGCTGCTCTCATTTCCTGTATTTTTCATGTGTCTTTCCATTCAGTTCCTTCCATAAGGATGTACCGTGGCTTCCTTCACCCGCCCCAGACACTGTTTACTCCGTTTTTCTTCTTTCCTTTTTTTCTCCCTTATATCCTTCCCTGTTCAAGTCTTTCTTCCTTGCCGATTGTGTGTGTGTGTGTACTGACGATGAGAGTAGTGTGTAGGCAGTAGGGACAGGGACACACAAGCGGAGTTTACCAGAATCCCGGGTAACATGTAAGTACATATCATGTAATGTGGAACCTAAAATTCTTTTATGATTCTCCTCATCTCCCGCAATTTTAGACTGGTTGGCTTGACGTAATGGAACCTTAAAATATCTCTCTCATATCCTCCTTCACCTCCCGTGTGTGTGTGTGTAAGATTTTTCCTTCACACACACAGTGGAGGTGGTACGTGCCGGAGCACAAGTTAAAAGCACATTTTGTGTCGGGAACTTGTTTAGACAAGAATGCATGTGTCCAGGACTCAAAAGGCGTATTACAAGTGAACAAGCTCATGAGTTGTGATTAGTAGAGATGGTTGAACTGAGAGCCTTTAATATGTGTTATGTGAGAGGGAAGAGGAGGGGGTGGATGTATTGGTAGTCGACATGTTTAATAAATTGCTCATGTATTAGTGTGAACTGCTTTTTTCTCCCTCCGCTTCTTCTTCTGCTACACCTCTCAGCTGCTATTATGTTATTTTAAAGCGTTTTTCTTTCCTCGTCCGTACTTGAGCTATGATAATAACATTTCTCTCTCTCTCTCTCTCAATATGTGCTTACCTAACCTTGACTTGTAGTTCTTCTCTTCTCATTTTTATTGGTTGTTGATGAGAAGGATGAGTGAGGGATATTATGTGAGGGAGTGAGTTTAAGCATCAATTTTCCATCGTTTATCTAATTGGAGATGGATGAAGGGAGAGGGGAAGAAAGACAAATAATTATGCAAAATTGAAAAGAATTATTTATAAGGTTAAGATGCATTTGTGTGTAAGGATATTTTTTTTCTTTCTCATTTCAAATTTGATGAGCACAATTTGCATTTGTACTTTGTACTCGAACTTACAAGTTGAATAGGATTCCTTTGGGTTTAAACAAATATGTATTTGGAAATTGCACTGTTTCCGCTTATTTTTTTGATACTGGACAAGAGGGAATAGGAAAAAGAATACGGGAATCAAATGTAAAGTTGAAATTCCATAGGTTATGTAGGTATGTGTCCCATTTTTTGTTAGTATTCTTTGTGGACTGTAAGTCTACTTTACTGTTATTGTTTTGCAGTGACGTGGCTGCTGGTGCTGCTTTGTTGTGAATTTTTTACTGATATAATCTTTCTCTCTCCCTCTCTCTTTATCCCTGTGTTCATTTAAATTATAGTCAGGTATAGAGAGAATTATCGTTGGCACAAGAAAAAAATGGGAAGAGTGTTGTGAGAGTAGGAACAAGGGGAGGGAGAGAGAGAGAGGAAAGAGAACAGACGGACTGTGAGTTCGTCGACATAATATTTTATGCGGAAATAATAGAGTTTTTTTACTACCTTTTTGCCTTTTGTTGTGTAGTTGGAGAGTGCGCATGTTCAGTGGACATTAAATTACTTTATGTGCATTAGAATTATGGATTTGGATTACAGTCGGTAATGAAAGTCAGGCCCCCAACACGTTTATTTGGTGTAAAACTAGACGGTCGTTCTAGCTTTCATTTGACCTCAAGTCAAAATTTATTAATTAATCTTTGTATGGATAATGTGTGTGTGTGGGTGTCTGTATTCTCTTTCTTCTTCTTCTTCTGGGTTGCTGAGAAATGATGGGAAAAGTTATTGCGTGAATTTGCGGAACATGAAGCGCGTACTATTATTGTATATTTTTTTGACGACCCACTCTTTATCTCCCTCCGAGTGTAGAATCTGTCGGATAGTTTTTTTCTTCTAGGTATGTATCTTGCAGAGAATGGAAGGTGTTGAGACTCAAGTGTCAGCAAATTGTAATGTGGATCGATTTGACATGATTTTTGCCCCATCCAATGTTTGAACGTCAATTCGTTCATGTTTCTCATAATTGTTCTAATAACTCAGGACAAGGGGAGAGAGAGATGTACGTTTTTTGTGTGTTTGGTTGTTTTTTATATGTCAAGACAAAATGTGAGTTGTGGTAGTAAATTTATTTATTTTTATTTTTTTGGTGGAGGGCATTCATTTTTCCTCCTCATAAAATTTATTCCCAGACAATTTTAACGACAATCTTTGATGCTAGCTGGTATGTACAGAGAGTATGGAATGGATGGATGTTTGTGTGTGTGTGTGGTTGGTTGGTTTGTGACTTAGTGAGCTTTGATACAATAGCTTATTTATATGCTGTGACGCACGGCCATTAAACTAGTCCATTGTCTTGTTAAATTGGTGTATAGTTTTTATTTAGGTGGAACAGGGGGCTCATGATTAAAAGAAACTCAATTCTCTCTGTACATCCATCCTCCTCTCATTTTTTTGGCGGATGCCAACTCTGAAACACAAAACACACAAAGCAATATAGAATGTAATGTGAGTTTGATACAATATATTTGAGTATAAATTTGAATGTGCAGTGTGTGTGTGTGGAGTGTGGAGGGTATATAAAAAATTGAATTGGGTTCTTTAGTGACTTTATTATTGATGAAATTAATGGTGGATAAGAAATTGGGTTTTCTTTTTTCTCCGTTCTTCTCTCTCTCTACGTGTGTGTGTCTGTGTGCTGTGACTGGTAATAGAAAATACATGAGTTTGGTCTACATTAAAATACAAAAATATGTAGAGATAGGAGAGGAAGAGGGAGAGCTGGAGACAAGGTAGTACAATTTCCGCCTTGTTGTCTTAAAATAATGACTTGGCTCCTCGTTTTATGTGTGTGCACAGGCGGACACACAGACACAATGGCTGCAGAGAGCGAAAACTGAGAAAGGGAGTGAGAGAGAGACGGGAAAAATACGAGAGCTTTTGTTTCTTCATGTGACAGTGTAGTGGATGTGTGTGTTTGGCTGTGGACTTTGTATTATTGTGGAGTCTGGACTGAATGGGAGGTCTTGATGTTGAACCCTGTAAAAATAGAGAAAGACGAGGCGTTCTCCAATGTTCTACTTATGTCTATAGCCACATGTATTACATTATGTAGAATGGAGAAAGTGGGAGGTACTGTACTGCAAATTTCATCTGCATTTAGGAAAATGTCAGGGAAAATCGGTGGAACAACAAGTTGTCTATTGTTGTAATGGGGGAACGGTTGCTGGAAAATAGATTGAGCCTAGCTGGATGGGAAGAGGAGGAGGAGGAGAAATAGCGAATCGTGTAGATTCAAAAGAAAAGGATATATGAATGTAGGAGGGAGTTGGAACAGGACTTGGAGACCTGGAGACGAACAGAGGAAGGGAGAAAAGAGAAGTGGAGTGTGAATTGTGTAGATAGGATTGTGTGTACGGAAATAAAGGAAACCTTGAGACCCCCTCCTCCTCTTGATGTTTTAGGTTGTGGAGAGAGAGAGAGAGAGAGAGTTGAGAGAGCATTTTATTTCATGAGGAACAGAGTTTCTTGTTCCCCTATGTTTCCATGCAATGTCCACAATCCAGGGGTATGGGTAAATCTATCTGTGTTTGTACAAGGGAGGAGGGGAAAAGAGGTTTTTGGGGGATTTTATTGGGACAGTACAATGCAGATGATGTTCTCCTACAAAGTTTTTCAATGGCTCAGGAAACTTGTTCAGGAGGGACGGAGTAGGTAACGTAACGTCAATCTTTTTTTCTTCTTTTTTGTATGGAAAGGGAAAGTCATGCTCATATTCCACGAGTCCCAACTCATTCACCTGTTTATATGATGTGGGATGAGGAGGAAGAAGAGGGAGGGAGATGAAAATTCCCAGTTCATGTATGATAATAGTTTTGGTTTTTTTCTCTCTTTAGTATCCACATTTGTCATGAGCATGGACAGTATTACAAGGAGAAGGATTGAGGGATTGAGGGATTGGAGGATGTGGATTCTTTCATATTTAATGGGGATATTGTGGATCCTTGAGTTGAGTAAAGGTTGCGCGTTCTCTTTGACTTTTTTCCTGCAGGGAAATATTCCATTGTGTGGATATGGAGGAGGAGGGAGGGGGATGGAAAATGCGTTTGATTTGAATTTATACATACAAAGTTTTTTCTACATGGTTTGAGGGTGGCCCAAGGAAGAGGGAACAGCTTGAGGAAGAGTTAAGCTTAGGAAAGTGTGTGAAATTTAAGTATAAGAATTTTGTTTGTACGTTTTCTAGTGCGTCTCTTGGGTGTCGTGGATAAGTGTGTGTGTGTGTGTGTGTGTGTGTGTGTGTGTGTGTGTGTGCTTATATGATTTTCTGTAGATTTGTGCGGGAGGGGAAGGAGGTAGGTTGGTGGATAGGCAAAGTTGGGAAAGGAGGAGAAGGAAGCAGTGGTTCTTGACGTAGAGAGGCTCTTAGAAATTATGGATGTGATCGTGTGGATTTGAGATGGTATGACGAGGAGGATAAAGCTATGAGAGCTTTTTCTCCTCTCTCTCTTCTCTTCCTTCCTCTTCTCTCTCTCTTTATATCTTTGACTGGGTTGGAGAGTAATTTTGTGAGCAGTCTTCTCATTGCGAGGAGGACTGGTAATGTGTGTATAGATGTAAGAAAAATGGTGAGGAGTCGAGTTCCCTTTTCTATCCATCTATGATTTCTCTGCCTTTAGCCTTTTTCCACTTCTTCGGTTGCTCAAAAACTGTTGAACAGTCGAAGACCTGGTTCCGTTTAAGGTTTTTCTTGGTCTATTTTCACAGACTTCACAGAGAGAGGGAAAGTGAGTGAGAGATACTAGAGATAGGATCCAAAAAGTTAGACACAATGTCTCAAAGTGTGTATGTGTGTGTTGGGAGGACCCAAGAAGACCAGGACTTGTGTCATCTCTCTCTCGTTCTTTGGCAACCTTTTGTGTGTTGAGAAAGAGGGAGAGTAGAAAGGAGATGGAAACTTAGGAATTCCTAGTTAAGGTTCACTTGGAATAAATATTGTAATTTTGACTAAATTAGAGGACTGGAGAAATATCTTCTCTCTCTCTCTTTCCCTGTATTATAATTTTGTCTATTTTTGTACATACGGGCCGTTCGTCGCGTCGTCCAAAGTAGAGAGAGAGAGGAGGTTGCAGATTGTAGTGAGTGATTATGCCGATTGTAAGCTGAATGTATTCAAAGAAAATATGTATGAAAAGGACAAGTTGAGGGTTCAAACTTGGAGAAATGCTTTGATATCTTACTGTATCTTTCTCTGTGTCTTTGTGAAACTACTCTCCACTATTCGCATACATACGTAGGGAAGGGAGATACACAAGTCTCTCTCTCACACATCTTCTCAATTTATCTATTCTTATGGTTTGAATGAAAATTCTTCAAATGGAAATTTCATGTCTTAAATTTTTTTTCTCTTACGTAAAGAGTTTGCGTTCTCAAAAAGAAGGAGAAGAAGAAGAAGAAGAAGAAGAGGAGGAGGATGTGGAGGAAAATTCAAGATGTTGGATATTGTGGAGCCGGGGAAAAATCTCCGTATCCCATCTTAAGTCTTGGATACTTACATTTTTACTCTGGTCCTTGGGGTTATGAGTGGAGCAGGAAATTTTTTTTCCCAACTCCGTTCTCCTCTCCTCCTCCTTGTTCACAAATGCCATGAACTCCAGAACAAGCGGAACCGGAGACTCCCGCTTTCTCGTTCTGTTAAAGTGAAATTTGTGTCCTGGAGTTGGTCTCTCTCTCTCTTTCTTCAAGAGAAGAGAGAGAGAGAGGGAAAGGAAAAGAGACATAAATGGGGGGATTCTGGCAACAAGTCTGAGTCATGAGTTGAAGTGGCTTGTACATACCTTTTTACCTCGTAGGAAAAGGAGGAAGGGAATACACACACACATTTAGTTCATTTCCTTCGTCAATTATAGTGGACGTAAGTTGGGGACGGATATGAGTTTTTGAGTATATAATGTTTCTTTGAGACTCTTTGAGTGTTCATGGGTGACAGAGCGATTGGATTTTTAAGCCCAATTCCCCTGTCAAAAGGGCTGTATGTCAGCTGATCATCACAAATTGAGGCTAATTTCTTTCATGATGGGAGTGGATGAATTGTAAATACTGTCTGTCTGAAGAAATGATCCTTTAGCTTTGTAATAGAGTCTTCTATGGTTGCGTTGCTTCAGCTGTACTATTCAAAGATTTTGACTTGTGTGTGTCTTTGGTGGAAGATGGGGAGTGTACAGTTTTGTGTGTGGATACACACTCATTCTGCTTTGTATAATTTTGTGATGACTAGGATGAATATTGGAGGAGATTTTGTTGGTGTGTGTGTGTAGTGTGTGATGACGGCCTGAATAAATAAATAGTTTGTTACGAGATGATGATGATGAGCTCTAATCTCTAATTACCTGTGACTAGGGGCATATAATATTGTGTAGCGAGGCTGACAAGTTTAAACTGTAAAGTTTGAAAACGAAAGGCGCATCTTCATCGTCTTTTCTTCACTATTTTTTTGAGGAGAGATTGATTGAAGGTTGTATTTACTCTTGTACATTGTGTACTGGCTGATTGTGTACACTCTACTCTGACTCTACCTGTACAGTGCAGTGGGAAGGGAATGGATATTGAAGAAAGGAGAGTGATGTGTACCTGGGGGAGTAGTTATATTTATATGGGGGTTATTCATTTACCATGAACTATTTTGAATGCGTTTAATTCATTAAACTTGTTTTTTCCTTTCTCCCTCTCTCTCTCTTTTACCAAAGTAGTTACTTTGGAGGGAGGATTGTGGAGATGAAATTGGAGACGAGGGAGAAGGAAGAGAGAGAGGATTTTGGGTCTCATCATCATAATGTTGAGTAGTTGGTATTGCTTTCAGGGTCCAGGGTAAAAGTAAAGGGGGAAAGAAGAAGTAACTTTTAAAAGAGAGACTGGAGGAGGGGAGGGGGAAAGAGTGTGCAAGATTTCATTTGGTGAGAGTGCTTTTAGTATGAGGAGAAAGATTTTGTATTCAATGGTCCATGTTATACCTAGACCTTGTGTGTGTTTATGTGTGGGTGTGTGTGTCTGTGTGGGGAGAGTCATTCTCGTTAAGATGTAAGTTTGAGGGAGCAATAAATTGACCTACCTGTGTGTTTGTGTGTGTGTGGTGGGATGTGATGGTGATTTGGTTTTGGTGTGTGTGTGTTGTATTTGATTTGGATCAAAGTGATGGCCAGGGAAGGGAGAGAAGGAAAGGTGCAATGCAGAGGTTTGAGAAAAAATATAAAGAATGGATGTGGACGGAAGGAGAGGGGGGAGGAGGAGGAGGGAACATTTCTTTTCTTTGGCTCATTATATTGGCACACGTTAAAATTTAATTGTCGATTGTATTTGTCCTGATAAATCACACACACTCACACTCTGAGAGAACCACAAAGGAATGTACACAATGGAATAGTAGAGGGGATAAGGAAAGAGAATAGGCAGACTTTTTGAGGTCCGTTCCGTTCCATTAGGAACGTTCACGATTTTCCCCGTCTCCTCCTCATATTCAGGATATTTTTGGGTTGACTTTTTAATGGTCACAGTATCTTTTGAAAAATTCAGCTGCAGGAGGAAGGAGTAAAAAATGTGGAGAGGAATTTTAGTATTTAGTGTGGTAGGGGAGGTAGAGAAGAAGAAGGAGGGAAATAATACAGCAATAATCCACAGTAAAGGAAATTATGTGAGGTATGACTGAATTTGGAATGGAATCGAGGGCTGGAGGGGATCTAGTTTTGGATTTTGACTTTTCCTTTATCTCTCCCTTTAATACTCTTTCTCTCTGTATGTGTATGTGTGTGTTCCTATTGTGTGTGTGAGTTGGCAAATAATTTCTCGAGGCTGTCCTCTTCCTCCTCCGCTCTTCACAGTGTAAATTGGTGAATGGATTCAGGAATGAAATGAGGAAAATTCGATGGTCATGCAGTACTCAGAGATCTAGTGTTGAGATCAAAAGACATCAGGCTTGACTTAGCTTACAATACGATATTCTCTAACTCTCGCTACTCTTTCTCTCTCCTTCTATAGTCCCTCTCTCGTGGAGAGCACTTGTGTTGGCGCAATTTGTGCTAAAATAAAACAAAACGACACTGCGTCTTCATATCCCTCTCCTCTTCTCTTCTCTATTTTCCCCCAACCTTTTCTTTTGTTAGTGGATTCCATGGTTTATTTTCCCTCTCCCTCTTTTTCTCTCTCCTTTTTTTTATCTCTTGGCTATTATAAAAATTGGGTATGTAGTATGTACGCGTACGAGGATGGGGAAGGTAAGCTGTGTGTGTGTCGACAGTTCCAAATACAGATTACGGATTTGTTGCTACTCAACCATCATAAAATACGGGAGGAGGAGAAGGACTATGCAGGGAGGGGTCAGATTTCATGATGAGGATGTAGATCAGTCAGTTTGGTTTAAAACTGGGGAGAAAAACAGGAGGAAAAGACGCATTATATTTTGAGACATGTAGACATTGCGGCATGTAATTTCCCCTCTGAGTGTGTGTGCTGGATTCTGCGGCAGACTACAGTCATCTTGTGCTTAATTATTGGCGACGCATAATTGGGAACACGCAAATGGTCGAAATAAATTTCTTTTGTATGGTCTTAAAGGATTTTTTGTGATGAATCGGAAGGGAAAGAGAGAACCAGGAAAAGTTGACCATAAATTTATTAGGGTTATTTATTTTGAAGGGAAGTGGGGATATCATTGGACAATTTTGAACATTGTTTTATGATATTGTGTTATTTAAAAATAATAATAATTTATTTAAAGGATTTACTTTATAGTTGGAATTTCATGGACTGAGGATG
The DNA here is from genome assembly GCA_009870185.1 of Pygmarrhopalites habei. NCBI lineage: Eukaryota > Metazoa > Arthropoda > Collembola > Symphypleona > Arrhopalitidae > Pygmarrhopalites > Pygmarrhopalites habei. The sequence goes on from WJFB01001096.1 coordinate 18,777, forward strand.
AAGGAAATTGTATTGTATGTGTAAATTTGGAGTTAACTCTGTTGGGTGAATTGGGAGCAGAAGAAAAGTTTAAAAGAATACAAGAGAGAGCGAGTTTGCGAGACTTGACTTTGGAGCCTTGCCTTCATTAGATTTGTATGGAATGATTGTGTAGGTTCTTGAGAGAGAGTGTGTGTGCTGTGTTGTGAGATAGAGAGATGGTGGATACATTTAAAAAAGATGTTGTGGGATGAAAAGGGACTTGAAGAAGGTCGCCTTGACTCTGACTTTGCGTGTTTGAGAAGAGGGAGAGTAAATGTTGTTGTTGTGGAGAAGAAGAGAAAAGTTTGCGGAATAAAGATGTAAAATTGGTAAGAATTGGTTTGGCAAACTTGTAATGTAGTGTGTGTGTGTGTGTGTGGAGAGAGAGAAAGAGAAGGAGAGAGTGGAGTGCAGAGTTTTGGCAGGATCGAGGAGAATGGAGCGGGTGAGGAATAGTTGTCGGTGTTGGCGGCCTGGGAGAATTGTTCACCAAATAGAGAATAAAGGGAGGGACAGCGACGCACAGGAAGAAAGAGAGAGAGAGAGAGCTAGGGCCTCAGTTGTGTTATTGGTCTTCTATTTTTTGGTAGTATCGTGAGACGGAGAAGATGATTGTGTGTTCTTTCTCTCTCCCTCTCGATCATTATTATGCTTCCCGGTCTGCTTTTCTAAAGACTAAAGTCTGAAGGGAAGGACGTACTGTTTGTGCATGGAAACTATGTACCTTTGAAACAGATAGACAATGTGGAAATGGAGAGAGAGAAAGACTCGATATAATAATGTAGAGTGGAGTTTGGGCCGAGATGGTGTTGAGCTGGTGCTCTTACCGCTGAGGATAAATCGAAGCAAAGGGAGAGAGATAGAGAGGCTTGAGGGTTCTCTGTGTGACTGAGTAGCCTAAGCTGCTTGGGTTTCTGTACAGGGAAATAGCATAGAGGATCCTTCCCAGTGCAAGAGTACAGCAAGGCAAGAGTGTATGTGCGAAAGGAGAGTGAGCACATGAGGAGAGTTTTTTAAGGGAGGAGAGATGCCAGAGTAAAATATGAGCGGACTCTCTCTCTCTCTACATACAGTGAGCAGAGAACATGCACAGAGGGAGAGATAGAGTGAGAGAGACATGCTGTTCCCTCACTCGCACTTCTCTTCTCTCAGTTGTACTCTGACTGTGTAGACGAGAGCAAGTGCTTTTTCATCTCTCTTATCCTCTCACACTTCTTGTGTTTTGACTCATTGTCTCTCTACTTGCAAAAACTCTCTCTTTGTGTCTGTCTGTTTCTCCCCTGTTTCTACCTACCCGTGTGTCTGTGTGTCGGGTTGTTGTGGCCTGGAAGTGGAAAAGAGAAACTCGGGTTTGATTTCAGAGTCACTGTGCTCGTGGTTGGAGAAGGAACGTCGTTCTGTGCTCTACATGTTCTGGGTTTTTTGTGTGAGTCGGGAGGGAGTGTACGGGGAAGTCGTTGACTGAGCAATTGTTTTGTTGAACGTTGGATGGGAGGGGAGTTATCGGCGCTCTCGGTTTTTTTTGTGTGCGACCCCGTGCACAAGTTTGAGAGAGAAGTCAGTGTGTTGGTGTTGGTAGGCCGGGAAAGAGGTTGACGACTGTGTATATGTAACAGAGAGAGAGAGAGTACTCGGTTCCGCTCTTATTCCACTAATTAAACCGACTTGTAATACCCCATGAGAATCATGAGTTTTTGTGAGTCTTGAATGAATTTCAAATCAAAAGTTGGCTCTTAATTAAGTTTATGCAGACACAGAGTGGGGGGTAAAAGAAGAAGAAGAAGAAGAGAGGAAGAAAGTTAAGTGGCTGGAGTCAGTCGTCTTTTTCGGAGAGAGAAGTATTGTTCAACGGGAGAAAGAGGGAGAGACTAAACATTCCGCTCTCTCTCTCAAAACTAAAGGGAGACACAGAAGAGAAAATAAAAGAAGAAGAGGAGGTGGTGCTCAAATTGTCTACTGCTGTACACTTTGTGCTCTTCCCCCCATACATGTGTATGTGTATAAAGTGTGTGCGTGTGTGTGTGAATAATTCAATGAAATTTCTTTGAGACTCTGACTGAAGTTTATTATTTTTTGAGGGGTATTTCAACTCGCTTGATTTTTTTTTCACCGTTCCCACCCATTCCCTCCCGAAAATTGGAGGGTGAAAAAACAACAGACTTTTTTTGCTCGAGTCATCACGATGCGTGTGTGTGTTTAGTGAAGGGTGCTGTTAAATAATAATAAGGAAGAAAAAAAGTTGTAAAAGGAAATTAGCAAGTGATTTGGATTTGGTGCTAAAAAGTTTTTTTTTAAACTTGTTATTTGGCACTGTCTTGTCAAAATAGAGAAGCCGTAGTTTAAAAAGTTGAGATACACACACACACACATTTCCCACATAAAAGTGAAGAGAGTGTACAGAGGAGGAGGAAGGAGTGAGTGACGTTATCGGGGATGATAGAATAACAAAACGTTTTTTGGGAAGGACCGAGAGAGTTAATAGAGAGTGTGTGTTGTGTGTTTTAGAAAGGTGCTTTGGGGAGGAAAGTGATTGGTAATCTTCGTCTTTAATTTGGTGAATTTCCTATTCAGACTGGACGGAGGAAAAGAGAGGAAGAGAGTGTGTGTGTTGGGACATTTTCTGACTCTCGTTGTTGTCTAGTTGAGCGGGAGAGGGAAGAGTGCTGATGGTGCAATTTGGGTTTGGGTGCTCCACAAGTTTTGTCGTCTTGTCGTCGTCCTCTCCGCTCATATCAATTCCCTGTGAAGCCACAACTGGCCTGGAGGAGAAAGGGAAAAGGAGGAGGAGGTGAAATGAGTCGTGGATGCGGTAACATTCTGTATTAATTTCATGACCCAGACTGACTATCATCCTGGTTGGCGATTTTCTGTCAGAGAAGGAGAGAGAGAGAGACGTTGTTTTTTGAAACGAGTCCAAAAGGCAAAGAGTAGACAATTCGGTGCTCCAAGTTTTGTCTGAGTGGATATTGTACGTTGATTGGTGGGTTGGTTGGTTTTCGTTCGTCGTACTCTGAGAGAGAACTCAACTCACTCCGTCTCTTCAGTTCTCATCATCTCGACGGTACACGTGAAAAGCAGCTGTGTTTCTTTACAGTTGGCACTTGTTTTAGAAACTATGTACTCTGGAGACTATACTGTGTACAGCTCACACATCCACACACACACATTAAATACAAAGTCAATCTGGCATGACGAGGGAATGAGATGCTAACACAGTGTACACTGTACGTGGAACGTGGAGAGAGAGCTGTACAATACCCCGTATAAAATATCCATGCCAAAATAACCTCTCCTCTCCCTGCCAACATTGTAATGAATTTGAAGTGAAAATCCCCTTCTCTCCCTCTTCTCTTCATGATTATCCATTGAGTTTATGGATTAATCATCTTCTCCCCTCCAACAACAACAACAACAGAAGAACAGGAACGACGACAGGCAAGAAGGAACAACAAAGCTACCAAGAGAGGAATATAACTGGACGAAGAGAGGAAGACCTGTAACAAAATATTTAATCTTGAACGTGTCAATCAAAATTTTGGAATTTTCCAACCACCTCCCCCCTCCAACAACAACATAAACACCCAAAGTGTAGAATTTAATTGGACCCGAAACCCCCTCACACTTTTTTCTTGTACAAGAGAAGACTTTTGTAGTCGAGTACAATTATCGAGAAAGAGAGGTGAACATTCCTTGTACAAAAGGATCCCTCATCTTCCAGAGAGAGTGATTAGACTAGAGGAAAGGAGAAGAAGAGAGTGCGTAGGTGTGGATAATAATAATAATAGAAAACAGTCAAGATGCAGTCTCCATGGCTGTTCTTCACGTCGGCCCTCCCGAACCATCATGGAGGGAGTAAGCCGGTGGCCCCAGGACTGATCCCACTTAACTGTCCTCCGAGTATAACACCCGGGATAACACCTTTTGGAGCTTTCACAGCAGCTGCCGCTCATCATCATCCATCTCAAATTTTACTGGCTGCTGCAGCAGCCGCCTATGGCCAACAATGTGCGGCAGCCTCTCTACTCCAACATCAGCAGCAACAACAGCAACAACTTCCTAATGGCAATTACCATATGAAGGTTCGTGGAGTGATTATCAATTATTAAGCACACACAATCCTATTCTTTTATCTCCACTCCACATCTATGGAGATGAGGGCTGTGTGTCTATGTGTGTGTGTAGCTATACTTTGTGTGTGTGTGTTTTGGGGAGAGATGGAATTTTTGAAATGTCAAACATCCATTCCTGTGTGTGTGTGTACGACGTACATAGAGCAAGGAGATGAGAGAGATGGACTTGGCGTCCCACTTTGCTTTCCCGGGTTGTGTGTGTGTGTGGTGCTAAAAGAATTTGCAGATGATTACATAATATGTTTTTTTTCTGTTGTGTAAGACAATTTTGTGTGGAGAGAGAGAAACAGAAAGAGAGCAGGGGATATGGGTTATGCATTAAAATTGTGTAGATGTAATGTGATATGGAGCCATTTTCCCCCCGTTTTCTTTCTTTTTGAGTGTGTGTGTGGAGGGATATGGAGGAGAGTAATGCGGATTAGAGTGTTTGGCATGATGTGGAAATTGTAAGTTTGGACGAGGAGAGCATTTGTAGGATAGGATCTGGAGAGAAAGAAAGAAAAAGAGAGGAAGATATTGATCGGATAGTCAGAGGTCCGCTCTTTCCTCTCTCCGCTTGTCTCTCTCTTATCCTGAGGAAATGGCTATATATATTATGGTTTAATATGCTACTGTGTACTTGGCAGGGAAGGCCGGGATGTGTGTAAGATGACTATATGATAGCAAAAATTTTGTTAAGATGTTTGAAGAACATAAAGCGGCAGTACTACGAATGGTCATAAACCTACAGCCCGAGAGGTCTTTCGGGAAATGGGAAATTCATAGAAATTGCTGACCGTACGCTCTCCTCCTCCACACACACACACACACCGTGCACCGTACCCTTACATATTTCCAACAGTCTTTTGGACTTGAGGGAGAAAGAATCCAGGAGTTTTTGCAGAGTCCAGCAAAGTGTTTTATGTTCTTTTTGCATCTGGAAAACGTAAGTGTGAATGAATAAGAAGGATGTTATTTTGGACTGTTGAACCGCCTCGAAATTGACTAAGTTCTGAGAGTCCCGAATTAGGAAAAACAAAGTTGAAAATGTGTGCCGACTCTCTCTCTCTCTCTGCATATATATATATATAGCTAAGGGAAGGACGGACGGACAGAGGAATAAAACTGTTTCCAGTGGAGTTTTTGAAAAAAATGGCAGAGTGACTATTATCTTTGCAGTTTGAATTAGATTTGGGAGAATGTGACAGAGGAGAAAGTTTTTTGGGGGAAGGAGGGGAGAATATACGTGCATACATTTGAAGATAGTTTGTAGGGACCGTTAAAATATTTCATATTAATACTATATTATAGTGTCCCTGAACATTCATACATTATATTTTATGGTGTGCGGAGATTTTATAGAGAAAAGGAGAAAGAGGGAGAGGGATGGAAGGAGGGGAGAATGGAATGACCTAGTATTCGGACGACATATCTGTGAAATGGCATTCAGGAGATAGAGAGGAGGAGGAGGGGAAAGATGGTTCCGTCTCCTTCCTTCCTTCATGATGATGGTGTGTGGAAGGTAGGAAGAAGAAGAGGAGGGAGGGGAAGATAAGGTGTTCAGTTATATCCTTGTCAGATCACATGAGTCATCTCCCTCATTTGGTATGTGGAGGGGATGAAACAATTCCACAAAATTTCATCGTTTGAATGATTTATGTATTATTTCAAAAGGTGCATTCCATTTTTTTCTTATTTTTCCCTCCCTTCTTTCTCCATAATTTCATTTTTTTGATCAATAAAAAAATGTGCACGGGGAAAAAAAGAGGAATGTGTAAAGGGGGAAGCATGTAAATGAGAATTTAGGGAATAAATTGGAGATGGGTTGATGAAAGGGGTTGTTGGGATGAGGACTATAATTTGAGAAGGTCGATAGGGAATAAATAGTACATGTCCACATTTCTATAATATATTTATACAAACTTACATGCATCCTATCATACATGTAATAGTCGAAAATGCCTTCACTGTGGGAAACTTTTACTGTTTATACTGGAGAGGGGCTCTGCATGGATGTACATAGGGACTAGACTAGATATGTAGAAGGAGGAGGAGGAACTAGTGAAACTAGTCGGCATGACCAGAACAGAAAGCAGTCATACATTATAGAGTGTGTACAATGTACACACACACACAATATCTATGCATTTATGCTGTACCTTTATATGTCCTTAGATAATTCCCATTTAGCATTTATTTGTGTCCGCGCAGCCTTGGCAATTCATACATATACAATCTACATGCAATTATATGAATTGTGTGTGGAATGGACTGAAAATGTACGTTTGAGACTGTAAACAGGAGAGACACACACACAAAGTGTGAGAGAAAGAGTTTGGCCGTGTGTCTTTTTGTGTGTTTGGAATGGTTCGGGTAATGGTACGAACGTACCATGCCTTGACTCTTTCTAATGTATGATGAGGAGAGAGAGAGAGTCTTGACTGACTAAATTTAAATAGAAATCAGGATTATTGTATGATGATTGCCCTGTCTCACTCTTTCCTCGTGTACTGTGTGTGTGTAGTCGCATGGAGAGAAGAGTAGGCCAACACGTAAAAAGTCTGCTTTTTCCTTCTCTCTTTTTGTCGTCTTGTGTCGTCTCTTTCTTATGGAGAGAGAGGGAGAGACAGAAGTTGTTGGGCTGCGTGGTTGAGTAAGTATAAATTTGGTATTGAGAGGCGGGAAGGAATGGTTTGAGATGGAATGGAACCCCTGATGAAATATTGATAGAGGATAAAATGTCGTTTCCCTCACGCGATCACATCAAAGCCCAGGCCAAGATCGTTGAGGCAAATGTAAAGGGCGACGACAAGGTTTTAACTGTTTCCCTGTGAAACCATACATGTACAATATAGAGCAAAAGACGACAATTTATATGTCTCTCTGATCATTATGTGTGCGGGTATTGCTCAGGGAAAAAGTTTTTCTTATTATTTTTATCAACATTCCCTCCCTCCCTCCTCGATATGTGTGTGTGGAGCTATACATATTGAATTCACATTATAGGAGGTTTTTGATTGGCAGTTATCATGGATACCTTGCGTGTGTGTTCCTTGTATGTACATGTGCAGTCCTGCACATTGACATCCTTTTTGTATGTGTGTGGTAGGGAGGTATGTAGGTAGGGGAGTTATCCACACACACTCACACACTCACTCACGGTTTAACTTTAAATGCTTCTCTGATGACGGTGAAAATATGGGGTAGGATGGAGAAAGGGGAAAGTCGGGAGAAAATAAATTTACTTTTTTATATGGGAATGATGGGTTGTTTTTCCTTTCTCTCTTTCCCTTTCTATCTTTCTCTCACGTGTTTTTCTAAGGCCTTTCCGTCCTGTTTGTGTGTACTGTATTAGAGTGATGGTAAACAGTGTGTCTGCGATAGTATGATAATGATGGTGTGGCGTGTGATAAAACACTTGCTCATGTTTATGGTTGATTTGTTGTCCGTGGAACTTTTTATTTTTATTTTGGCAATATCTGTATACGTGTGTCTGTCTGTTCTGTGTGTGTGTGCTTGTGGACAATGGATGATAGTCAGCCCTCCTCCCGTTTTATTCTGATTGTTGTTGTTGTGGGACACGTCATGGTTCACAGACATGGACAATTATTTGCGGAGATCAGGGATTTGAAATCATTGTTTATTGTGGTGGTGTTTGTGTGTGTGTGATGGATTGACCTACATGTATCTAATAATTACTCGTTAGTTGGGTAGAGAAAGATAGGGAGAGTGTATTATGCTAGGAGGAGTAAGTCGGTTTTAATGTGGAGGCTAAGTGGAAGGGGATTAGGGTGAGAATTAATTGAGGATGAAATGTATGGATAGAGAGTGTAATTTTGCAAATGAGGGGAAAGGAGGGGAACTGAAGGATGAATAATTGACCAAGTCATGAGAGGAACAGTTGACTGGACATAAGGATAGTGATAGATAGGGGACACAATGATGGGGGCATTTATGGGCGAGACAAAAGTCATTGATCGAGGGGAGGAGGAGAAAGAGGAGGACACACATGGAAGAAAGTGTTGTGTGTGTGTGTGGAGAAAACTCATATTGTATGCAGGGACGGTAGTTTTGGGGATAGCATGCATGAATAATGCGGTGGTGGCCTGTACTGCGTGTGTGTGTTTGTGTATGGACCATCACCCGGGTGTGGAACGGTCAGGACGTTCGTCACACCATGGGCAAAAAGTGAGCGTTCTGGGGGTTGACTCTCTTTCTCCTGTCCGTACGGATGAGTTGACGAGAATTCGTTTAACTTGCTCTCCTTTCTCTGGTCCCTGCCATGTGGAAGTCAGGGAGAGAGACGTAGAAATGGGAGGAAGTCAAACTCTGTCGTATGGTGTGTGTGTGTGTGTGTAGATTGAGGATTGAGGAGGGGGATCCCTGAATAGTCTCCATATCCGGTGTCGTTGAATATTACTTTTCCTAACTGGAGTTGACAGAGTCAGGAGACTACAAAGGGGGGAGGGGGAGAGTGTGGAGACGCCGTAGTAATGCTAGGACATGTGTATGAACAGTTCACGGATGTACGGTGGGGAAATGCCTTTATGTACCTGTGAGAGAGAGAGACGTGTGTGCAGACGGGAATATACAAAATATTATCCAAAGGATTTTTAGTTGCTCTCTGGCATACTTTTCTTTGTGTGTGTGTGTGGGATGGGTGGATAGATGTGCAGGAGAGTATTCTATCCTACTTTGTTCTCAACAAGGAGAAGCCATGATTACAAGGATAATAAGAATGCTAAGAATTTCGGTAGTGTTTCTTGGAAAAAAAAGTTGGCTCTTCCAAGTAAGTCCCATATGGGATGACGGTGGCATTATCATTTTCCTGGAGCTCCTTACCTTGTCTAGCGAGAGTAACACACACACCCTATCTATCTATCCTTACCCATTTCACGGGAGAAAAGTGTAGCAAAGAAATAAAGTCCACGTCTATTGGAATCGTTAAGGTTGTGACATGTCTTTTTCTCTACAGAAACTCCCAAAAACTTGAAAGTCTGAGCTGCATCGGCTGGTACATTTTCTGTTACTCCTACTACAGTTGTTGTTGTGTACAAGGCACAGAGGTTGAGATTGAACTTCTTTTCCTCTCTCTCTCTCTCTCTCTTGTTACTATCTCTGACTCTCTTTTTTCCGCTCACCTTAAGCCCATTGAATTTATCAAAGGAGGAGGAAGGAAGGAGAGAAGAGTAAACAAAAATGATCTGTATGCAGAAAACTATTGGGAAAAACTCTTTTCTTTGGAATAAAACAACAGCCAAAGGGATAAAATACAAAATAGAGGGGAAAATGTCAAGTATTTAAATTTATTCGATATATTAGGATTTTGTGTGACATGGATTTTTTGCAAAAAAGAAACAGAGTTTAATTACAGAATCAATTCGGGCGTGATGACTTGTGTTCTAATTAAATGAGAGTTAGTACACACACACATACACAAGGAGAGAGATAAAAAGTAGGAAAGATAAGGACTTTATCATGAGGAGGGGAGGAGAATGTGAAAGATTCATGAGGATGACTACTTGGCTTCAAGTCAGGTAGATTAAGTGGTGAAGGGATGAAAGAAGAAAATTTAATTTAGGAAATTATACAGACTTTTTTTGAAAAAAAGAAAAAGAAAACATATGAGAAAAGAAAGTTTCATTTTTTTCCCTCTCTCTCAAGTGTCAAAATTGAGTGACTTGGGGAAGTCGTAGGGTGCTCCCTGCCTGCGTGTGTACGCAGGTAGTAAGGTGTGGACACTTTTTTTATTGTGTGTGTGTGTGTGTGCGGGAAGAGGAAAGAGTGTGTGGGGAAAGTAGGTGTGATTTTTAGGTGGTGAGAGAAATGTGCGTTATGAGAAAAATGAAGGTGGGGGAATTTATAGTGGAGGTTTGTTGAAATCCCTACTGGCTCATGACATGTGTTTTCAGTTTTCAACCATCATGAGCTGAAGGAAATCCCGGTGACGCATTTTCCTCTCTCTCTTTTCTTCCTGATATATGCACGAGAGATGGTCGATGTTACCTTTCAAAAAAAAGGAAAATGCCGCAGAGTGAGAGTGAAAGTGAGTGTACGTGTATGTGGTTTGAGAAGCGGGGAAAGAGAAGGATGGGATAGCTATGGTAGTCAGCTGGAGAATGGGAAAAAGGTGAAATTGAAATTTGAAAATATGTTGCGGACGATTGAGTTGCTCCTTTCCCCCCGTCAAGTTATTCTTACACCTTCTTTCATCCCACAGAGCGAAGCTGTACACCGTCTTTTCGTCCTTGTCTACGCTTTCTCTCTGAGTGAGTGAGGGAGAGTTGTGTGTGTGTGTGTGATGGTGGTGAGAGAGTGGGAAAGCCTAACTATGAATTTTCTTTCACACACACACACTTTCTCACTCAGGTAATGCAATGTAAACGTAGGTATGCTTTTACAAGCTTTGTTAGTATCTTGATCTTATCGATTTCTATTTTTCTCAGTGTTTGGATTGAAAGGCTCTGAAAAGCAGGTGGGTTTCCTTTCCTTTGAGGTATGTGGCTAAAGACAAATCCAGGCTTTTCTTTCTTAATATATGAACCATGCGGCGGCGGGGACCGAGGAGGAGAGGAGGGGATGGAAAAGACATGGAGAGGAGGAGGAGGAGGTGGGAGCTTTCAGGTTGTTTCTCCAGGAATAGGAACTCAATTTGATTTTGATGCCAGAATTTGTTGGTGGAGTCACATCATGCCCGATCTTCCTTGCGGCATGGCACTGTCTCTCTCCTTGTAGCAACAGCACTCTCTTTGTCTGTCGTATAAGCTCAGTCTATTTGTGTACATTTCGATGTAGGGTTATATCGTGTGTGGAGTATGTCCCTCTCTCTCTCCGTTCTCACAATGCTTGTCATTACTGTAATGGAAGAGGTGAGGAATTCGATTCAGCAATTCTTCTAGCAAGGTAAAGTTTCTCTCTCCTCCTCTCTCCTCCTTTCTGGTTTGATCCTCTCCGACTGTCTTAAAGAGATAGAGAGAGGGATAGAGACGGTTAAGATGAATATTAAAAAAAATTCTTTGTCATGGCTATACAGAGGATGAATTTTTTTGTCCCCTCTTCTTCCTTCTTCCTTGCATAGTTGGATTGTTATTCAGAATTTAGTTAGCGACAAGTATCCTAATATAAAGGGACTTGATAGGGAATGATAGATATGTGGAGACACACACTGCCGCTATTATAGTGCTAGAATAATTACTGGGATACCACATACGGGAAGAGGAGGAGGAAAAGAGAGAGGGAAAAAAAGACGAAGCCGAGGCGAACCGCCTTGCCTTAGCTTGCATATTTATGTCGTCGTCGTTTTTTTTTTCACTCGTTGTTAGTTACCCAGTGAAGGGGTGTAGTGGAGAGGAGGGGAGGGGAGGTGGATTATGAAAATGACAAAGGGAGACAAATCTTGGAGGATCTTTTATAAATTCATCATTATTATTCTTCTTTTTTTAAAAAGTAGATGGGGAAAAGGAGGGAGGGGAGGAAGATTGATATAGAGATGAGAAGGAATGGTTGTTTCTCAAGTGGATATTTTCCGCTCGGTATCCATCCAACGGATAAACAGAGTGACGATGAGGGAGAGAGAGTCATTAATGAGGTTTGATGCTATTTGCCCATCATGCGTATCCAATTAATTTGGCCACAGAGCGTATGTTGGCTTTTAGCTTTTTGAAGAGACCCATTACACGGTGTGTGTGTGTGAGGATTGGAGTGAGTGTGGATATTGTACTTAAAAGGTAGTGTGAAGACAAACCTGTAGCGTTTAATGGTTGCATGGTACAGTGAGAATAGTTTTATAGTTTAGTTACTCTCTCCTTGTTCAAAGTTGACAAAATTGTGTTTGTGTGTGTGTGTGATTTTTATGGAGTCAAAAGACATGGTTTTGTGAGTTGTCATTGGATTCACAGAGGATTAGACCCCACTTGAGCTCTTATCATAAACGTGAGATCTCAATTTTGTCACAACATCTATAATGTAGAAATTTATGAACTGTGTGTGACAGTGTGGAGGGAGTTTCTCGAAAAACGAGCTATTTATTTACCAATTTTTTCTGTCTCTATTCTGTGAATTTAAGAGAGGACAAGGAAAAGAGGGAGAGACCAGGACAAGAGGAGATTGCTCTGTATTATTTTTTAAATTTAATTTTTTTTTATCTATCATCAGATAAAAAATGAGTATTTTGAGAGAAGAGCGTAGGGGAGAGAGAGAGAGAGAAGGAAAGAGAAATATAATTATATTTTTTTGCACTTCCCTTTTCTTCACAGTGTAGTTTGTTACAATGTGTGAGTGACTTTTAATAGAAACATGTGAGGAGGGGAGAAGAATGTGATTTAAATAATGAGAGAGAGAGTTCTTATTGATGAGAGAGTTATATTTACATAGAGTTGGTGTTGGTCGGTTCAAGGGAGAGGGAAGAGACTTGATTTTTATCGTACTAGTCACAGTGTGCCTGACTCCGTTTCGTGCCTCAACTTTCCCAGTCTCTCTCTTAGTGGAAGAAGATGAAAATGGATATGGTATGAAAAGCATTTTATGTATAGGGGCGGCAAAAAGGTTCTCTGATATTTTATGGAAAAATGTGTGTGTGTACGGGTTATATATATTTCGTGTGTGTATTATGTGTAGAGATTGGCTTTGCTTTTGCCTTTTTTTCCCAGTTTTTTTCGCCTTTTTAGTAGATATACATACATGTATTCAAGTTTTTTCCTCTCTCTCTCTCTCCTTGCCATTTACACTTGTTGAGTCAGAGTCAGTGAGTGGATCAAACATGTGAGAGGACAATAGTGGAGCTCACGCAAGGTTCTCTCTATTTCATTTTCATCATTTTGCCATTTAGTTTTTTTTGATGGAATATCCCTGATACGTCGTCTTCCTTTCACATGTCTCTCCCCTTCGTCCTCTTCTCCATGTTGTGTGTAGTGTAGTGAGGAGGAGGAGGGGAATACAGGCTAGGATGACATGATCATACTATTCTAGTTGTTGAAGGTGGAACGTCGCATGCAAACTTTTTTATCCATGCTTTTCCCCCTCTCTCTCTCCCTCTCTTATATAATATATTGTAAAGGCCTTGTTGTTCCTGCCTGTCACACACTGGCAATCGCAGTAGAGCACTCTCTTTTTTTTTCTCTCTCACTTGTATATTATTAGAATGAGACGTGGTTAGTTTTGATGCATGATACATATGGTGTGTGTGTGTAAATATGTACGGCGATGAGGAGAGTAGTGAGTGCCACACTGCAACTGTCACAGTAACCATCATCACGGACATGAATATAATTGTGTTCTGTTGGTTCTACATACTTTTTATTATATATTTTGTTGATGTTGTAGAATTTTGTACGTGATTCTCCTTTGCTGACTGGCTGTTTGGCTGGTGCATGTTCCTCATGAACTAGATTGTACGTGTAGAAGAGGAGGAGGAGAGAGAGAGTGCATGAAAACGAAGAGAGGGGATATTTATTTAATCGAAATGGACAATTGAGGGAGTCTCTGCAGACACACACACATACAGTCAGGCAGAGAGAGAGAGAGAGAGAGAGAGTAAAATTTGTGAGTGGATGTGCTGGAGGGGATGTCATAAAAAATGTGTGTGTGTGTGTGTGTGAAATTAAAATGATGATCTTAGACCTAAATTAATCTAAATGATGCTGGAATGGTTTGAGTGTTATATTCCTTCTTGACTTGTAATTGGACGAGTTGCTAACTATTAATTTTCTTTTTGATGGGTGTCACAGAGTGTTTGGGAGTAGACAGAAAGTGCTCGTGTGTGTGTGTGTGTGGAGAGAGAAAAGGATATTTGAACTTGTAGACTGTCAGTGGAATTCTGTGGATCATAAAAAATATTGTGTAGAGGGGGAGAGAGAGGATGACATGGAGTATTGAGAAGAGAGATAATGTGGAGATAGCCTGGATAGTTGAATGGATTGTGTGTGTGGATGTGGATGACTTGGTCACCTTATTCATAGGTTATTTTCTTCTTCTCGTTATTGCATATTCTATGAGTTTTGAAGAGAGGAGAGCATATCCATGTCCTCATTCAAATTGAATATGGAGAGTATAATAATAAAGTGATTCTGAATATACATTGCCACTGCGTGCTGATAATTGCAGTGACTCTGTCTCATTAATATATATCGGTGTACACAGTGCACAGTAGGATTGGATGGTTATCTCTGGGACTCCCCTACAAAATAGGACGAACTGTTCAAGTTGCATACACAATACATGGGAGAGTAGAGGGAGAGAAGATGGAGAGTTGAGAGTTGGCTAGGTGTGGTTTAGCTAAATGTGTTTTCCTAGTAGTAATATGATGTGAACTCTCATTAAAATGAAGAGATTCTTAAAATATTCGATGGCATGACTCTATTTTCCTTCTCCTGTGATGGGGTATAGATACCTTACGTCCTTTACCTCTCCTGCCTATACCTTGCTGTTGCCGTAATTAATTTTCTGATGGAAGGAGGAAGGTGGACACTATATACAGTGTAGACTACATACACATTACGTCAATATCAACATTTGTCCAAGGGGTAGAGAGAGCAGAGTCTCAGCCATGGAGGAGGATAACTTGTGAGAGGAAATGAAATCTGAGGCCCATGAACGACTCTCTCTGTCTCTGTGTGTAGTGGGTGTGTGTGGCTATAGGCCTCTGAATAATGTATAAAGACGTTTAAATCGTGTACATGTATGACTTTAAGACGTTTCTAAAAAGCATTCGTCTAGATGAGATGTTCCATGTGTGTGTGTTTTGTGTAGTTTCTGGTGTACAGTTAAGGAAATATTTAGAGTTGATGAGAATTCTCAAGAATGATCAATACGAAGGATGATGTGCAGTGTGTGTGTTTGTAATGGAGTTTTTTTGTACTAAAAAATATTTCTCTGTCCACGGTTCAAGTGGAGAAAATGATGTGGTGTATGTACATGACTGGGAAATAGTCCAAGTATGTACATTTGGCATTTAGCGAGTTGTAAAAATAATAATTAATGTGACTTGTTTTGTTGGAGACTTTGTTGTTGTCAGTCATTTTTGTTTTTAGGGGGATGCAGTAAAAATGTATTTAAGTTGAGGGATGATTGGACTTGCAGTTAGGAAGAAGAAGAGGAAGAGGAGTGTAAATGTAGACATTTTTCCTTCCTACTGTCACAACTAAAGTGTTTCACATTTCGTACTGCTATGTTTGTATAATGTGTACTTTGTACACACGGGCTAGAACTGATGTTTCACTGCTAATTCGAAAATTACTATGCAGTGGGGGTAGATAATACTGAGGGTATGGACAAGTGAGGAAAAAGTTTGAGTTTGTTGTGTCTCTGTGGGATCTTTGAAGGATTGAGTGAGAGGAGAAGGAATATCATAAACGATATGTTAATAATGATGACTGTGAATGTGAAGGAGAGAGAGGATACACCGTCGAGTTATTTATTTTGCATTGTTAGGCATAGTCACCCGTGATAAATGGATTCTTTTCTTTCTGTCTCTCTCTCTCGTTTATTGACACTGCCCATGAACAAAGGAGTGAGTGAAGAGCACGAATTTTATTTTTTTCTTGTATTTTTATTTTTTTGCAATGGACTGTCGTTATCATATATTAGTATACAGATGCAATACAGTGCAGTTTATGCACACACTGGGGTGTTCGTGACATCTTGAGATTGGCAAAATATTTCACAGTTTAACAACATTTTTAATGGTTTGTTGGGGAGGAAGAATTGATTGAAATAAAACTTGTGTATTTTTATTTAATGAGACTTGCCGGGGAGGAAGAATTTTTTTTTTGCAAAGATTGAGAGAAGTTTTTTTAGCTCCGAGATTGGCAAAGAAGAGGGAGAAGGGAGATGGGATATTAATAACAGTAATTAATGAATTATTGAACTAACAAGGGTGTTAAGGGGAATGTGTTCATTAAATTGAACTTGGATGGTTATTATTAAATGATGAGATGATGTGGTTGAAAGACTCTTGTGTTCCCCTCCCCTCCCCCCGTCTATGACTTGTCGGAAAGCGATAATAATTTTGATATCATGGGGTGACTAAAGCGGCTCAACGAAAGGAGAGGAGATGGGGGAGTTTGTATGTATTAGTTTGTGTACTCTTGGTTGGTAATACGCTTTAAGTATTTGGCATCTATTAGGAGAGGAGAGATGGAGAAGAAGAGGATTTTGTGATGTCACTGCCGTCTTGATTTACGGGCTGCCTCTATCATTATAGATTGGCTGGGAAGGGGGGAAAATAACAGCGATGGGATAAGATGAAAGAAATAAGGAGAGGATGCTTGGACCTAAAAATAGACAATGGGAGATTGGAGTTTTTTGGTGGAGACGTCTTCTCTCTCGGTTGTTGTTGTGGAGTTGTGACGAGAGGGGATTGGGAGGTTTGATGATGAGGATGGTAAATAGTAGAGAGATTGATGTCTAGATGATTGTTGAGTGTGCGTAACATGCTCATTATTTATTTCCCTGAATTTAGGTCAATGAATCATCCATTGTGGGTCAAATACTTACTCCCTTTTAGTACACGCTTAGTATTTCAATAATCATATACCATTATTTATTATTTATCAAAATTTTATTGTGTTGACATGAATCTCACATTTCATCATTCCCGTCCGTGGAATGGAAATGGCTGTGTGTGTGTCAAGTTGAGTTGAGAGGAGGGGTTGCGGGAGGACAAAAGATTACTGAGGAGACGAGGAAAACTTTAAAGGTTGGGATTATTATTATTAGGGGATTTTTGTTGAAGGAAATAGTAGAAGAGTAGAGGAGGAGAGATATGAAGAGTAAATTCGACATTGACTGTTGATGGTAAGGGCAAGCTTGTTATTTTGTAACTCGCTTCATGTTTCACCCAGCAAAACGCCAGGGAGAAGATAGTTGGTTAGTTTTTGTGTTGAAGGGGAAAAAAATCAAGATTGATTTCAGTATTTCCAGGGTTTTTAGGAAAATTGAGCTGATTCGAAATTCTGTGAAAGGGGAGGAAGTCACAACACAACAGGAGGAAGTTTATCTATGCGAGTTCTTCTCAAATTTGAAGGGAATATATAATTCTGGTCAAATTAATGTAGTATAGCATGGATCTACAGCAACAACAACAACTATAGAAGCAATATGTCATGTAAACGGGGATTCTAGTGAATTTTACCTCTCTCTCTCTTGTCATCCTCCTTGATTTCATCTTCCTTTTCACATTCAATGTAAAATTGCTCCACTTGCGAAAGAACAGTTTTTCTCTCTCTTTGTGGAATGTTGAATACTCGACGAACGTTTCTGTGTGTGTGTGTGTGTTGTTGATTTTTGAAGAGTTGAGAATAAGCATTTTTGTTTTCCCAAAATATAGAAGCGATTTTATGGGATTCAGAGAGCGCTAGGAATTAATGAAATAATTTCGGTTGTAATTTAGACCTCAGTCCAACTTTGAATGTACAGAGAGTCATACATGGGAATAAAGGATTTTAGCCTACACAATTCTTTCATTGGAGGAAGTGTATAATGTGTTCATTGCTACGTGTTGGATTGAAGCTCATTGAACCTCCGTTTGTGTGAGGTGTGTGTGTGTGGAGGTGGAAAAAGTTTACATTAATACTTGTACACAATGAGTCGTAAACGTGGTCATTTGTGTGTGTGTGTATGTGTGTGTATACCTGTGTGTGTGGTGTCCACTGAGCCATGGTACATAGTTATGTGTTGGATTTAATATAGATGTGTGGCAATGTGTGCACATGCAAAACAATGAATGTAAAAATGGGGAAGTACAGTGAGAGTCACCATATTATTTTTTTTGTTTATTTGCAGCCAATCTCGCCCCCACCAGCAGCCAAACGGAAATCCGCCTCAGAAGACTCGGAGAATGCAGTCAGTAGAGAAATTAAAAAGGTCAGTTGACTTTCTATGTGTTTATTTTTTCATAGATTACTGTGTACTCACCTTTATATATTTATTTACCTGAAAAATCATGATAAAATTTTAAACTTGGAGTGTAGGAAGGAAAATGGAGTAATATTGTTTAAATAAATTAGATTAAGATAGCGAGGTGAAATCTCTCCAGGATTTTATTTCCTCGTGTGCGGATTGTAGCCCACAAAATATGGTAATCTGAACTAAATAATGTGAATAAAAATGGAGAAACGTCATCCGCAGATTTTTTTTCTTGTTGTTGTCTGGAAATTTGAGATAATAAATGGAAAGTGTTGTTTAATTTGAATGTTATGGTTAGGTGGCTCATGTAACAATTTTCAGAGGAGAGGATAGGATGTAACAAAGTCAGTCATATCCATTTTTTGTGAGCCTCGTTGAGATAATGATAATAAAATGAAGTCTTGTGTGTAGGACATTATGAGACAGTCCAAAAAAAGTAAGGAGAGAAGAAAATTACAAGTTTGTCATGTGTTGTATATGTACGCACTCACAATAATATAATAAACCAAAAGTTTTTTTTGAGAGAAAATGGTATGTTAAAAAACAGACTCGGCAGACAGTTGGAAAAAGATACGGGATGTTATTGTGTGTGTGATTCTGGAAGGAAGTTTTTCTCCTCTCTTTCTCTCTCTCTCGTACACAAGATCTGTGTAACGTTAACGTCGTCTTCTACTCCTTCTCTCCTCCTGGTTTTATATTGCTGTTGGCTATATTATGTCTTGTCTGGTTGTGATTACCGTAACGAATATTGTTCTCGATTCTACATTTGCATCATGTGTGTGTGTCTCCCCATGACGATTTACAATGATCAACTTGTTGTTGTTGTCTGGTGAACGACGGGGCTGATATACAGGGATGACAACGATAAAGTGCGACACGTTAAATGGTTAATATCTCAGAGACAATTTATTTCCCAGACTTGAAAAGTTGTACCAACATAGGTTAATAGTTACTGAGCAATTATTATTACACATATTATTTTTCATTTTCGAAATAGTCTCCATTTGCTCTGACACAGGCCTCGAGTCTTGACCTCCAAGACAAAATGGATGTACGCAGCTCTTCCATAAAG
>WJFB01001097.1:0-37826 GCA_009870185.1 Pygmarrhopalites habei
TTAAAAAAACTCTTGTCCTTCCTCTATAACGTCCTTTTGGAATTTTGTCAATATCTCAACCCGTTCAAAAATGCCGAATTTTTCATATCAGGGAGTCCATTGTGGGACACGGTGTACAGCCATATAGCTATATACGTCCTTGTGTGTGTGTGTGCGTGTGTGTGGAGAATGGATGGTGTGCTAAGTGTTATTGATAGGTTTCCAGAGAAAGGGAACATGATTGATTGTGTGTGGAGAGAGAGGATTTAATTTGGAGGTAATTAAAAAAATTGGACTTTCTCCTCCTTATTTTTTCCCAATTAAGATGAAAGGTTCTGTACATATTTGTGACGAGTGGAGAGGAGGAAATGAGGAGATGATTTTTCTGAATTAAATGAGATGTTCAAGAGCTTTTTTGTTTGTCAAGGAGGCAATAGAGAGATAAAAAAAGAAGTGAAAAGTTTGGGGAGAAAGTTGAAGAACGTTCTTCTCTCCTCACACTTGGGATGTGAATCTAAAACCAAATCTTGTGAAGGAGAAAGAATAGGGAGAAAAGAAGGAGAAGACGGACTCTTCAATTATTCCTCAAGAGGATGGGCGAGATAAGGTTTTATGCCATACCCCTCCCTAGTGTGTGTCTGTGTGTGTGTGTGAGTGTATATGTGGAGAGAGTGGAAAATGGAGAGGAGCATTTATTATTAAATGGAGATCGAGGATGACGAGGTTTCGTCTTTGTAATTAAATTGAGGGGAATCATGCCTTTGTTGGGAGACATGGGAGGAGGAGAAGGGAAGGAAGAACGAAAGGAGAAGGACGATGAGGGAAGAAGAAAGAAAGCAAAGCCCAATTAGTTACCTTGATTTAATTAAAATCATCGCCACGCATATATTCTGTACATCTACAGTCACTCCCACTTACCGCGGCATTTTCTGTCATCCTCCGTCAATTTTTATTTAGGTCAAAGTGTAGGAGGAAGAAAGTTTCACAAACCGTAATTTGATCGCGTAGTTTGAATTTGACCATTTTTCAATCACAAAATCTCACTGCAGCTACAAATTTTCTAATAATTAGAAATTTTTGAAATGCTCTTCATTTTAAAAAAGAAAATTCAATTGTCGTAATAAATTTGTAAAATTGAGAAATTACTTTATTTTTCAAATTTATGTTTGAATTTCTATTTGAATTCTGATTAATTGTGTGCGAAAGAAGAGGTCAGTGGCTTCTGAGGTTGACTGTAGTGGACAAGGTTCATCTTTTTGCATTTGATTAGAAGAGGCTGAGGAGAGTGTGGAGGAGAAGGATGATGAATGGATACACCTATCATTGTGTGTGTGTGTAGTGAAGGGATATGGCGAAGAGGGGGAGAGAATTTTGAGGATCCTATTATTACCCTGTAAAACAGACAGTAAATTACACACACACAGCCCAACTCTCGCTTTCACCAGCCACCGTCCCCGACTTTCCTTGCCCAGGAATTTTGCATCACTTAAAATTCTATGGATGACGACTACTCTCGGATAATATTAATAGTTCTCCTCCCTCCCCATCCTCCATTCCGAATTTTGAAAGGCTCCGTTTTAATATCGTCGATATTAACTGCACATTGTTTAAGACAGTGTGTGTGCGTGGAGTGTACGGAGGGTGGAGGAGAGTTTCTCTCCATTTTCCTTGAAAAATATTACAAGTTGTAAAGTGTTCAATTTCAAAATTGAGTTGAGGAGGAGGAACAGCCGCTGGTATGGAAAACTAATTCATTAATATACTTGATAATTATATTTGTTTAATTAAGCAACTCTTAATTCAAGGCATGTGTGTGTGTGTGTGGAGGAGGATGGAGGACGCATTCCACCAGAAATTCTCAGTAGCAAAATCAGGAAGAGCCGTACATTCTCTTTAATATTTTTTAATCCACTTTCACTCGACTAACCACATCCATCCTTAATTCGACATTAATTCAAATATGGACTTCATTAATTAAAATCCCCTCCTATTTTTGTCACTCCTCCTCCGATACAATTAAGGGCGGGGGACTGTATTTCGGAAAGATGTCGAGAAGTCTGTACAGAAGAGAAAATTGTAGTTACACTACAATTTAACTTCTTTCAGTACGAGGACAACTACAGGACGACAGACGAATGATAAAGGCAATTGAGAGAAAAAATTTCATGTCCATTTTCTTCTTTCTCCGAACCAGAGTGGAGAAAGGTCTTTGTTTTCTTTTGGGAGACGAGAGGAGATGAGCGTGGGAAGGGCCGTCAAAACTTTCTCTTCTTCTGGACGAATTCTTCAAAAAAAACAGCGTTATGGACGTCAGACACGGAAAGATTCTTTTTATACTCTCCTTTCTTCAGAGTTGAATAGAACTCAGCGCCATCAATGACCAATCAACAGGTCATAAAAAATGCCATCACTTTTGCGTGTCTCTGTGTGTCTGTGTATGTACTGACTGTGAAAGGCTCAATTTTCTTTTGAGACACAACTCAAAAAAAATTTTTTGTTTTTTCTTCTTTTCTTGACTTTTCCTTTTATCTTTTTGGAGAAAAGGGGAAAGAATGGGAAGGATGATTGAAGGACATCCTAATTGACCCTTCACATTTGTCATGGACAGTCTAATTGAAATTAATCACCAATCCTCCATTTTTTCATCTTGGTCTTTCAATGACGAGTCCTTATTTTGTCCTAGAAATACAACTCTGCTGAAATTAACTAACTTCTGAAATAACTTGCACATAATCTAATCTAATTGAGATTTAATTCGCAGTACAGATAATTTTCAGGTACCTAAAATAACCAAGTGAATTAAATTCAATTTTTAGCAAAAAGTTGAAGAAAGTGCATCAAATATTTAATAAATTCAATAATAATAATTTTGCTCTAAAGTGGTGTAAGATGCAATTGAAAGGAAAATTAACAATTAAATGATGAAATTCTCAAGTAAACAGACACACTCACACTCTCTACATCCGTCAACTTGTATCCTCGTCGTTACATGACAATACTTGAAATGGAGGGATCAAAACGTGGGGGAAATCATAGACACTACATAAGAACACAGCCATGTGCGAATTGAAGTTGAAGGTTATGCACGTCAATTGTTGTTTGTTGTGTATTGCAAAACACAGAAGAGAAACATGAAGAACAAGAAGATGACTGCACATCGTGGTGTTCCCTTCCTCACGCACCATCCCAATCCACAGTACGACTATACATGTGTAATATGGTGGAGGATGGGAAGTGTGACTCGTAATATTTAGATGAGGAAAAAGCTGTTTCCTTCTTTTTATACTTGACTTTTTTTCTGTTTTTATGTCTTCTTACAAGAGATAATGAGAGTTGATTGACTTTGTGACTCCACCACAATCAATTTTTTTAAACAATTCATTGTCCACACACGGGGGGTGTCCACACACACACACACACAGCTGGGCCACTATATATACTAAATTGTTTCCTCATTCAAATCCTCAATTAAGAGAAATGGAGTGTCAGTTGACAAGGGATTGCCGCTTCCGCTGCATCATTTTAAAAAATTCTTTTCAATATTTCTCAACCAATTTTTACAAAACTTTTCATACAAATTCAGTCGAATTTTTATAATGGTATTAAATCGTGAGTTTAATTGTGCGTGTCTCCTCCTCCTCATCTTTGTTCCGAGTGCAGTGTTTCCGATTCAAACTATCAATTCAAAATGGCGAAATCCGGAGCCCGACTGTCAAACCTCAAAATACGAATATTCTTCGAGTTCAGATTTAACCAATTTTGTTGACCCTGCTTCCACCTCGACACAAATCCCCGTGTCTCAACTTTTGATTGTTGGGTCAGATAAATTTGGAGACTCTTCTCGTCTCTCCCCCCTCTTCCCTTGTTGGTTTGACCCAGGATTGGCTCGACAAGGTCAGAAGTTTGCTCAAAAGAATATGGCTCCAATTTTCTCTGGGCATTTCCTCGCCCTTGTGATGCTTCTAGGCAACGAACAAGTGAGGCGGGTCATGTATGCGACAAGAAGGTCAGAGAACCCACAGAAAGCTTTTAAGAGGTACACATCCACAGCCATGCAAATCAAATTGTGGTATGATACAGACATCCTCAACCCAGATTGGTTGAAGAGTCTCAAAACACTCCGAAGAATTCACAAAGGGATCGGCATTTATTTAAAGTCTTTAAAAAATCACACGGATTTTTCATCACCTCTCCTCAAATCCGGGAATAATCCTTCAGGATTTTGGCCTACACAAACAATATGGCAAGCTTTCCGGTCTGACTTGGATAATTCCCGGTTGAACCAAACATCAAGAATTAAGTTACAAAGATTGGGAAGGGCTCCAAAAGAACTTTATAATCAATTCCTCATGACTTTGACTCAATGGAGTTTTGTAGGGATGCCCGTTATTTTCCCGGGTGAATTAGGAATCCCTCAATGGACGGAAGAGGACTTGAAAGGATTTATCCATCTCTGGGCTGTCATTACATACATTTTGGGAGCAGAAGAAGATTTTATAATTTGCAAGGACTATGAGGATCTAGAAGGGTGTAAGGGGTACTTGAAGGGTATATTTGAAGAGTACATGGTTCCACCTCTATTCTATGTCGATTTTGAAGGACAGGTCATGATAGAGTCAATCTTAAGGGTACTCCAATTTTTAAAAGAAGATAAAAATGTATGTGAAAACTTTGTGCAAAAATTATCTTGCTAATATTTGCAAAATCTCTTTACAGAGTCCTCAGCCTTTGATGGTGATAGCTCAGCCTGATTTTGCTCTAGTTCAACTATTCGAAGACATTCTGAAAATCCCTGCCCCTGCCCTCAATGCCCAATCAACGTGGCAAACTCGGGTAGCTCGATTCTTAGTTAAATATTTTGGAAGACCCATCCTTAATTGGACTCCTATTCATCACATAATTAATTTTTTCATCGATGGTGAAATGCAAGTTGCGAGTGAGAGGACTTTTGGTGACCCTGGGACAAACTCGACGGCTGTCGCTCAGTCATTCTTCTACCTGGAATAGTGAACCACTTTTAAAAGGATCGAGAGGGAACTGAAGAGGTGTTCGAAACTTTTTAATTTATTTGAGTTACTTTTTTATCTACCCATTTTATGTTTATTTGTTGGGAGGGGAGGGGTTTTAATTAATTTAAACACACACAATTGCCGAACGTCAGTATTAATCATTCTAATCTCGGGGGCCCACTCTCATCCCGGGAGAGATGAAACAAGTTAAATACAATATAATCCCTTTTTGACCAAGTCCGACGCCCGAGATCCGACTGTGTGAATAAAATAAAATAAAATAAATGAGAATGAGGGAGGGCGGCTCTTGGACTTTTTGCACGTACTTTGTTGATTAAATTGTTAATGAATGAATCCCAAGACTCACGTCATTAAAATTTGTTCAAAGTAAAAAAGAGTTGAGTCCACGGTTTGTGACCGTAATATTTACTAGTATCCATCCACAAACATACTCAAGTAGAATAGTGCTAAACCGGTTCTCTCTATCTATTTACCTCCCCACTCACACACTCACACACACACACACACACATGATGGAGGGTGTGTGATAACCATTAATGATCGAACATGTTCCTTTTAAAATAAACAAAGAGAGAAGCTTTCGCTTGTCTTTTGCTCAGAAAAAAACAGATGATTGTGACTCACTTTCACATCTCTTCTTCTTCTCCTTTTTCTTGTTGACATCATAATAGTCATTGTACATTTTTAATCCCTAAACTCGTTCCACACACACACACAGTTACTTGCAATTTTTGAAAGTTTGACTCTCAACATGAAAATAACATTTTAAATTGCACTTTTGATTGTATAGCTTGTGTAGCTATTAAAATGCATCATTTTTCTTAATTACTCCGTCACGTCCACTCTTCGCTGCTGCATTGTTGTCTGCTTTTTGCAAAATATTACGAATGGAGTCTGGATGAAACAGTACACGCTGACGTCTAAAATGGAGACAAAAAATGTAGATCTTTTTTGCATTAGTGCAAAAATTTGAATGTTTTTGAGAGATGATAAAAAATGAAGTCAAGTCTGAAAGGTCAAAAATTTGGCTGTAATTTGCAGCCTTCCTATATCCCACGCACAATCTCTATCACTCTTCCTCTTGATTAGGGACGGGCGACTGGTTCCTGACTTTATTTTATCCCTTCCAAGATTCTCTCAACCCTCACACACGCACAAAGTGACTTTTACCGAAGAGGGGGGATTCTACATTCCTCCCAAATAAAAGTTTGTGGAAGGAAGCGGGAGTTTAGTGTGTGAGAGAGAGTGAGGGAGTTTAAAACAGTTGGGAACATTCATGGAGCTGTGGCTAATCGACTGAAAATGGAGGATGAGGAGGAACAAGAAAAACCAAGATCTCCGCTCACTGCTTCTTCTCCTTCTCCCTTTAGCCCCACATCATGATAATGAGTAGACTCGAGAAAATCCGTGAGAGCCAGAATTTTCTTCCCAGAATCTTATTTGAATCAATTGGGGAGGTCCAAAGACACCAGACAGGAACAAATTTTGTCTCCACTTCCTACTTTCCCTTTCTTTCTCCCTCTCACTCACGCACACACAGTTCCATGACCCCATTTCTCCCTCGACACGAGACACTTCAAAATCAGTGACAAAAGTCGGTTGTGAGGGTGTCACTCGTCAAACTCAGGACCCTCATATTTGAAGACAGACAAAATTTTACAAAATCCGGGTGAGTCCATCAACTTAATTAAATGCGTCTTGTCTCCCAACCAAATTTTTAATGGTGGTTAATTTTCTCCATAAAAAAATCTAATTGAAATCATTGGCTGATAATTAGATTTAAAATTGTCGTCACAAAATTTATTCCACGTTTATTTCTGGACCAATTATAATCGATTCTGTTGTACCTCAAGGGCAAAAATGCCAAACTAAAATAGAGTGGCTGTCAAGAAAATAACTTTTCTCAATTTGCACTTACCATTATTTCTAAATTTAAGTTTGACTTCGTCTAATGGTTGTTTAGTTATAATTAGAAGTGCATTTACCCCTGCATTTTATTTTCCATTAGTGTCCTCCTTTCTCTGTGTCCGCCTCCTGTTATTCCTGGAAATTCCTGGAAAACTGTTCATATTGCTGGACGGAGGACGATGAAATGAGAAAAAGGTTAAGATTGTATTTGGATCTGGGTGTATCAATTAACCTCAACGACGTCATCCTCCCCTCCAATAGATCCCTCTCCAGGGAAAGTGGAGAAAATGGGAAAATATACAAAAGAGAGAGAGAAAGAGAGGGGGAGAGACGAGGGTCTCTAATTTTTTCTGGTGTACTGGACGAGGAATTACTCATCGAGATGATGGTGAGGAGGTGGAGGAGGAGGGGACAGAAGTGGGGAGATAAGCGGCTTATATCTGCCAGATAAAATGTGCTGACGGGGAAAATATAGGGGATCACAAGCTAAACAACCCAATCTAAGCCCCAAATCAGAGGAGACAACAAGCCAAGATTACAGGCAGACAGGGAGAGAGGAGGAGGAGGAGGAGAAAGAGGGAGGGGAGTTGCTAACACTACATTTAATCGGCAGAGCAATAAATTGTAATTTGTTTCACCCGTGGCCCCACAACACACAATACGGCCTTACAGAGAGATCATACCCGGATTTCCCTTCATAAACTCTCATGTCTTTCTGCGTGTGTGTGTTTGGGCGGGAGTTACCGTAAAGTCTATTGTAGAACCGAATTAAAATGGAAGCCAAGAATTTTCACATTCTTGTCCAAAATCTATAAGGAACTCGAAAATGCCGAATTTCAAGTCTAGTAATATTGTCTTGAGTTTTTTGAAATCGCAAAGTTTTGCACAGCATGACGGCATAAAATTGTTGGTGACGCCGGGATTTCTTTCTGGATGACCCGGTAGTCTTTTCCCGTATGGAGGACGAGAATATGAAAAAAGGACGTTATATGAATCTGCATGAAAATGGGTTGGGAGGACGTTGAAATTTCATAAGTACTCCAGGAGAGTAATGACAACTCTCTTTTGATCTCCTCCGCGCTTCCCTCCTTTGTGGTCAACAGGGAGACGAGGAGGGAGCTTTTTGCCGGGCGGGTAGTCCATAACCCGCTATCTCTCTCCTCTCTTTCAGAACACTCTCCAATTACACACAAACCAGAAACCTTTAGTTCCAATGTTAGAAAACCACAGACTCATCATCCTTTGTGTGTGTGTGTGTGTGTGGAGGGAGAGAGAGAGAAGAGGGAAATGGATATCCATGTAATGTGCGCTTATTGTAATCCCATGGTAAACAGCGGACTCTCTCTTTGAAATAAATTTGATTGGACCTCCCGTGTGGAACACACACGACACGCGGAGAATAAATGGAGATGGGACCTCCGCTGACACAGAACATGTTATTAAAGTGAATGAGTCATATGCTACAACAATCGATATAATCGGGGATTTGAGGTCGGATAGTAGATCCCAATTAAATTTCTCTACTCTTTCTCATGTAAACAACATATTTATTTTTAATAATGTCAGTTGGATTAAAGTTCCCTCCTTTTAATTCAACTAGAAGTAGGCTACATTTTTTATCCTGGGTCAAGGTTTTAACTAGACCTGCTTTGTTTCAAAATAAAATGTTGTGAAAAGGGATCCAGGAATAGAATTTGTCTTTCAAAATATCGAGTGGTCATTAGGATAATAAAAAGGGAAACAAAAAGGAAATCAATTGGGAGATGACAATGGGAGGAGGAGGAGACGTCCCACTCTGACATAACGATGTAGATGACCCGTGTTTATCTTCATTTAGACAAGAGGGAGTCTTGTAAATGTGAGAATTTTTGTTGACATGAAAAATGTGTGAGTGGAGAGGACAGAAGAATTGTGAAAGATAAACTCTCTCTCTTTGAGGAATTACGAGAGAAAGTAGAGAAATTCCAGCTCTTTCTTTCCTTTGTGAGGAACAATGGAATAACAAGACGATTTTTTCTCTTGTTTTCTCTCTCTCACTTTCTCTCCCGTACATTAGGACTTGGAATGAAGTTGCGACTGGTGAAATTTTCATTTATTTTTGCCCAGTGCCCAAGGAGAATAGTCATTTCTCTCTCCTTTTATAGACATCTTTATATTTCCCAAGGATTTTCTCATTCTCCGTGCAAATTTTGGGAAGGTTGAGGTGAGCAGAAAATTGTGTTTTCTTCTAACCATGCATATGGGAACTGCTGCTGCTGCTACTGGAGTGTGTGTGTATGTGTGAGAGAGAGAGAATGATTATCCGTTGGCGTGCTTCAAATAATGATGATGATAATACTTGAGTAGTGGAAGGACGAAGAAAGAGGGGAAAGGATGGTGAAAAGTGTAATGGCGTCCGTATGAACATGTGACCGTGATTTGTGACGAGCACCCAGCTTACACTTAATGCATTCAACTTGAGCTACTTAATCTCCTCCCGCATTTTTTCCCAAACATGGAAAAAAAGGAAAACTGAGTGAAAAATCTTTCTCTCACGACTTTCTTCATTTCAAAGCTATGTGTCTACCTTTCCCACGCCTCCCCCTTCCAGGGGAGGGAGAAAGAAGAGAAAGTGTAATTTCGAGTGGGGAGGATAAAGATAAAATCAAAGGATTATTTCACAGGCCATTTCCCTACACTCAAGATTTCCAAAAACTACTAACGACAGCAACCCCCGTACACCCGAGGATTGAAGCCCGGTATTCCAAATTTCATTTTCCAGGAAGTTTGTTAGGATATTAGTTTATTTTCATCATTACCATGTAATTTTCAGTAATTTTTATGATCTGATTAATCTGTAACCTATTAAAGAATTATATATTCTTTCCTTCCGAGTCTCAATTTCTTAACTAAATTGGCATTGATTCAAATTATTTTTGATTAATTTTGATATTCCATAACTGAATTTTACTCCAATCTTATGTATGCTTTTCCATCGTTTTGCTTGGAAGGAACTGACTAGACGTCATTAAAATATGGAACGACTCGGCCTCAAATTTCTCATCTACGGTAAAATGCTGAATGAGAAGACAAGGAGAGTCTGAAAGTGGACCAGGTTTGAAGAGAGAGAGAGAAAATTTGGGAAAGTTTTGGTGAGTGGGAGAGAGGGGGGGGAGTTATGAGAAAAATAGTCTCTGACATAAAAGAAATTTACGATAATAATGATGATTATTGTAATTATGGGAAGAGTGGAGAAAGAAGGGGTTGAGATTTTCCTAATAATTTGGAACCTAAAGGATTGTAATTCGAAGCCTAGTCAAAGCCAAGGTTCTTGGACTTGAGGACGGGAGTGGCTGGAGTAGCTCCCCATGTTTTTGTTTGGAAAGAAATTATTCGAGTCTGGACAAATTAAACCAATTTTCTTCCTCAGTGAGCACACCCACCCACACATACACTACACACACACAGCTCGGATAACTCTCCCTCACGACGACGACGATGATGACGAAGAAGAGGGATAATTAGGGAGAACGAAAGAGGACACAGTCACAAGAACTGAGGACTCTTTCTCGAAAATACACAATGTGTTCAAAATTTACAAGGAGAGAGAGAGAGAGAGAAGGACAGAGCTGGAAATTAGTGAAACATGAGAATAGAATTTAATTTAATTGAAAGGAAATTCGATGCATGTAAATAAGTGGGCTACTAGAGTAAGAGGGAGAAAGCGGGAGGAGGAGAAAATGTGTATCTTCACTTTTCCCTCTCTCTGCCCAAGATTCTGGGGGAAGCAGTTCGGGACAACAACAACAACAACAACAACAACAACAAGTGAATATAAATCCAAGTTGTTCGAGTGCGAAATCTAAAGCTCTTCTTCTTGTCCCTCGGAATTTTCAAAGGGAAAATCCTCGAGAGAGAGAAAGGAAATTGAAATTTTCACTCTTCATGTTGTTTCGTGAAGAAAGTAGAGGCAGCCCTCACTTTTCCTCTGTTTTCTACATCCCCACTTTTGAATGTTGTGAAATCTTCTTTTTGTTGTTGTTGTTAAGAACGACACACATTTGTTTCGACGTGTCACATTCAACATCATCTCTCCTCCTTCTCCTCCTCTCTTAACAATGTCTTATATAGGCACTCCAGCTGGACGTCATCCTCGTCCCTCTCTTCTCCTTTATTCTCTTTCCACACAAAATATTTACACCTTACCGTACAATCCTTTGTAAAAGCCTATTCATGTTTCTGTACATACAAAATTGAATCCTCTGAAGAAAAAGGTGACTTTCACTTATTTGCATTTTCGAATGCCAGGTTTATTTACCACCGATTAGTGAAAGAGAGAAAGTGGTGCAGTTTTACTGAAACGAAATCCTAACTTAAATAACAAAACATTTTACATTTATATTATTGTACTTTCGCTACAAAATATAGTGCAAAAGATTTACTTTCACCAATTCACATTCCATCCTGATACGGTAGACAACTCGTTAAACACTGCGAGTGGGAGAAAGCAGGGGGTTGTAAACAGTCGCATAAAAAAGTTTTTCATACATTTTTCCTGGCTACTTCCTCTCTCCTTGACAGCTGGAAGGAAGACTGGAGTTGAAGGAGAGAGAAAGTAAGGGAGAGGAAAATCCCGTGTCCTTTGTCACCCCTCACTCCTTCAAATAAAGATACTCAAATTGTACCAACTCTCCTTTCTCCCTCCCTCCATAAATATTTTACCCCCTCTCTTTCTTAATACATCCATGTGTGTGTGTGTACATAGTACAGACCCATGTACTACTTTTGTCTACACGAAATGACGTAGAAAAAGAGGATGGCTCATCACAATTTGTAATCTCCTTCCAGACACAACAGACAGACACACACACAACGTTTTACGCACAACTTAGCACTAATAAATAGTCCAAATAGATTGCATAATACTTTCCAGTCCAGTACACACTTGGTGTGCGTGGAAGAGTGAGTAAATAAATTAGAGTGTAATTGCCTTGCTTGTTCTATTATCTATTATGATAGTGTGTGTTCGTGTATGTGTGTGTGTGGGGTCCTAAGAGGATTCAAATTCATCATCTCAGACAAGAAAACAACATCTGTGTCCTCCTCCCTCTCCTCCCCTGTCAGCAACTTTTCCTAAAGTCTTTCTTCACTTTCCCTGAGAGAGGGAAACAGGGGAAATTATTCTCCAGTCTATTCTCCAGGAGGAGGAGAAGGGCGGGGGGGGGGGGGGGTGTTATGTGAAAATTATGCAATTCAAAAACTTGTAGCTTATTGCCCGACTCTAAATACTCCTACTCCTCCGTTCTCCTCCTCCTCAATTTATTCACTCACTCTCTCTCTAATAGTATATTAAGAAAATAGAGAGAGCGTGTGTGTGTTTGTGTGTGCATGGGAAAGAGCAGTCGGAGAGTTCAGGGGAAACGTTGATGATGATGACTCCCGAGAAAATGGCCCCTCTCCTCCTCACTTTATTATTCAAAAGACTCTACTCGGAGAAAAGAAACGAGAAAGAGAGAGAGAGAGGGAGAAAGAGAGTTTCTTGGGAATATTTTTCTTACTAAATCAAAATCACCATCAAGTTTTTAATCGAGATGTAGATTGAGGAGAGGAGAGAAGAAAAAAAGTCCTAGTCAATCTGGTAGGTCAAAAGTGGGTCAACATTTTGCAGAGGACAACCAAAAATGAAAGGTGTATTTTCTTTAATGATTGACACAAGAATGGAGAAACTTGAAGGGCGAAAGTGGGAGAAAGTTTGAATTGGAATAATTAATTTAATGGAGGTAGCAAACTGTGGAAAATGGCCTAATTGAAATTTACTTGGAAATTATTAATTTATTTTCGTCTTTTCATTTAATTAAGTTCATATTTTTAACTCAGAAGAGAACACGTGACTTCTTTTATACAAAATGAAGTAAATAAGGTCAAGGTGTAAATACAGCTTATTATTTCATTGAAATTTGGTCAAATTCGAAATACTCGTTAACGTAATTGAATGCTTGTGAAACTGAAAAATTAACTCTGTCAACCAATTTCTTTGGAAATATAAACAAAAATTGAGAAACATTGTCAGTTTGTTTTCTCCTGAAATGTATTTACAATTAAAATGACTACATTTACATAACTGCACAAGATTACATGTATTTTTTTCTCTTTATAAATTTGAGAAAAAGTAGGATTTGACTTAAACATTTCTCAAATTAAATAACCACGCATGAGTTCCAGTAGTTAAGGCCCAAACTCCCAGCGGACTTTCTACCTCTCCATCCTTCCACACGTGCCTCCTCCAACTGTGTGTGTGTGTGTGTCTAACCATGTTTAAACATGCAAGGAGAAAGCGATTAGGACTTTCTCTTTTTTCTCCTTCTCTTTTGAATATTTTTTTCTTCTCTACTTTTGTACGAAACGCCGGATTGTCAACTGTTGTACGTTGTACTGTCCTTAGTGAATTTTCAAAGAACCCCTCTCTTCCTGTGTGTGTCTCTCTCACTTTCTTTTTATTCCCCTCACGTACGTTTTTCAGAAAGAGAGAGAGAAAATACGTGGGAGAAAGAGAGAGAGAGCGAGAAAAAGAATGTGACATTCGTCTTATTCATCCTGACTCTCAATGTCTTCTCTCTTCCTCAATATGGGAGTAGCATGAGGAAACTGAAGTCCTCCCAAATCCACATATTTGTCTATACACATACACACTTTCCCTTTACTCTCTTTCCCTGTATTCCTCCTATCAAGAGTTTCCTGTGTTCAGAGAGGGGGAGAGAGAAAAGGAAGATAAAAAATAAAAGCGGAAATTGTACGTCCTGTATACGTGTGTGTGTATGCAAATCACTCTTCTTTTTCTTGTGCTTCAAAGCTCCTCAGTCTAAAAGTATGAATAACTACACCATGACTACACACACGCACACACCCTCACAGTACAGCACAGAGGAGGGAGTAAAGAGGGTACACATCATAAAGACACTCAAGATAAATAGTGGAGCTTCCCTCTCTTGCTCTCTCGCAACTATTGAAAATACTTGAAATCCTACCTCCTCAGAGAGAAAGGGAAAGTTGGGAGAAAGGAGCGGAGCCGGCGGGACGTAAATAAGAGAAAATAGTTCGTGCCATCTTGCTTCGTCGCCAAACCAAAAATATTGACATTGTTGGATAAACATAAATAAATATGGGAGTACTCCTCTTCTCCTCCTCCTATAAACGCCGCTGTGAGAAAAGGACTCGTAAATATTTTATGAAATTGATATCTTCCTCCCCTGTATATATATCCTATTCCATCATCCTTTTCTGAGAGAGAGAGAGCAGGGGCTGTTCAAATATCTTCTTTGAATTTCATGTTCTCAAATATATCCTACACCTTCCCTCCCGTATCCCATCATCCTTCTACATCGTATCAGTCATAATTTTTTTTGAATACGACAAATATGAATCTGAAGAGAAGATGGAGGAGGTGGAGGAGTTCACAAAATTTTCCGGAGAGAGAGAGAAAACCAGTTTTCTACTATATTTTTTATTTTCTATTTTTGGAGAGGCTGGAGGAAGTTCCAAATTTGAAAAATGTAGAATTGCTTCCTGTCTCCTTTTTCTTCTTCCTTCTTCCCTTTGAGTTTAATATCCTCGGAATTTCCGAGATCGTGTGTGATCCATATTGGAGAAACTATAATGTCGTCCGTTTGAAGTTTGACACACAAAATCCTCATTCAAATATTCCTCCATTCGTAATTGAAGGCTTAGCGGCTCGTGTGTTTGTGTGTTATTGTAGTGGATCCAATATCATTGGATTTCTGGGTAAAAAATTTTCAAAATTTAATGCCCTTATGAAAAAAGGGTTTATAATTAAAAGGAAACTTTAATTAAACGTTTGTGTCGAAAAATAATTTTTTTAAAAAAATTAATTATTTTATTTAGACAATTTTCTTCCTAGAAATTGCGGATTTGAAGCACTACTTTATGTTGATAATTCCTGCCTATTTTTTGTAAATTACTGCCATGGAAATCACCCTTTGACTCTTCAAAAGAATACAGTTAAGTCTTTTTAATTTAGTCTCTCTTTTCTCTGGTTAAAATTCAGTCTCCCGCCTTTCTCTCCCTCTAGCTCTCTCTCTCTCACTTCATCTGTCATTTCAAAGGGCTCTCTCTGTGTCTGTGAATTTTTTTCATCAAATTTCCCTTGACTCTATCTCCACCTCTTTTCCCCACATCCACTCCTCTTGCTCTTCTTCTCCAGTAGAGTTCTTGGTGGGTTCTAAATACACAAAGCGCCACTGCCTCCTCCTCCTGTGCGACAAGGCCAGGGATAATGTGTTCTGAAATGAGGAGAGCTGATTTGAATTCAAATTTTGTTGAATGAAAGTCTGCTCAACTGGATTATCGCTCCAGCCCCAGTGCCCGAGCCCAAAACTCACCCACAATTCTCTTCTCCTTTCTCTCTCTTTCTCCTTCTCCCCTTCTGGTTGGAATGGATGTAGGGAGATTCAAAGTGTGAATTGTGAGCATTGAGCCGAGTTCAGAGAGGATAGAAAGATATAAAATCCCATTGTCAATGTAATCCCATCTCCCACTCTCTCTCTCTCCCTGGAATAAACCTGTGTATCCATTATAGCCTACGTGTACACCCCCTGGATGGGCCTGTGTGTGCGTGTGTGTCCTCACAGCACCCAGCTTTTTTGCAATTGATTTCCCTCCTGCGTGTGTACTCTCTCTCACTCCAAAAACCGCTCTTTCCCACTAAATACAATTGATCTTTATTTTGTTCCAAAGGGCTCACCTACAAACACATACACACACGAGGGCAGTGGGACTAGTGGGATAGGAATTTCAAATTTAAATTTACAAAATATTTCCCACTTAATCTCCCAAAGACTTCTTTCTCTTCTCTCGCAATCGCGTTTTCCCACTCTTCTCTTCAGACAATGAGTACTCTCTCTCTCTGACACACACATGTATGCAACGTACAGAGAGAGATAGGTACACTTGACATTGTAACGCAGAGTCCTCCTTTTTCTCTCTCTCTTTTGAGTTGTAAACTTTCGTTGGCCATTAACAACTTCAAATTTTATCCAAAGTACAATTTGTATTTAAATTTATATACTTTCTCCCCCATCTTATATTCCAAGGGGGAAGAGAAAGCGCCAAAAATCCACTTGAAATTTGCAGTTGACTGCAAATTTACAAGCCATTTCCCTTCCCTCCACACACACACACACAACACACATGGCACATGGATAATGCAGTGTGTGTGTACTCCGACTTTTCCACATCCTCCCTCGTCTACTTGCTTACAGTTGTGTGTGTGTGTGTGTGTGTTGTAGCTTTCCCTGTCAGCCCCTAGTTCATATTACGTTGGTGTTTGTTTATTTAAAATTTAGTCTATTGTACCCTATGGACCTTGTACTTTCTCCGGGAGCATGGAGAGAGAAAGGGAGTCAAGTAGATGGAATTTAGGATTGTGTGGGTGGTTGTTTCTCTATCTCCACTTTCTCCTGCTCCATTTGAGTCAAAAGTGTTACTCTTGTAAATTGGCCCATAAAATATTGGCTCGAGTCAAACTCGTACTCGCTTATCATCGTCATTTCTCTTTAGCCTTCACTTGTAGCTTCCACTATCTGCCCCCTGTTCTTTAGATTGCCACTGCCATTATCATTTTTATTCACAAAAAAATGTTTCAATGGTGGTCCTCCAGTACACAAAAAACTGCTGCCTTATATTTGTTGTCTGTTAAAAGAAGGAGAGAGGGAAATAACAAATTCCTGGAGCGGAAGTCCAAATTTTGTAACTCTCCACATTCTTTCTTCTCTCTTGTACAACATATATGTACTACTCTTTTGTTCTCTCTGTGTAGCTGGGTGAAAGTTGGAGAAAGTCAAAACTCTTGACTATGGCCATGGACTTTTCGCAATTCAATCGGCATGTCCCCACACACTTGAAAATTTCAAGTGGAGTGTCGTCTGTGTGACCGGGGAAGATCCTCAAAATTTTCCTATGGCAACCAGAATTCATTCCCTTTTTTTGAGAGCTGAGCTGAGCTGAGCTGTGCAAGAAAATAATGGCAAAGAGAGAAATGAAAAAGAAAAAAAATTGGGAATGGAGAGACAAGGATTTTTTGCTGTCAATTCACATTTGTAATACACAAAAAAGCACGGCCCCCTCCGTCTTTCAGTGCAGTGTCTCTTTCTCTTTTCCTGGAGAATGACAAAGACATTGGAAGCACTCGACAAAAAAGGACCCCCTCTGAAGAAGACGAAGGAGAAAGTCAAATGGCTAGAGATTGAGATTAGTTTCATTTTTAACACGTTTGACAGGGAAATTAAGTGCATAAATCAAAAAGACTGCCATCCCCATATTCAAGTCCACACACACACACCACGTGTGTGGAGGGAGAGAGAAAGAGGATTTTACCTTGTCATTCTCCTTAATCCACACACACACTCTCATTCCCTTTCTTTCAATTTACAAGAGTCAAATTGCTTTCCCAAGCAATCTCAGGAATTTTCCACACATTTCCTTCCACCTTCCATTCTTCCGTGTTTGACTCTCTTCCCCTCACTTCTGTTTGTGTGTGGATGTGCTAATTAAAGAGTCAATTTCGCTGATAGAAAAAATTATCAGATTTAATTTAAGAGGAAAAAAAATTTCTCCATTATATTTCACACAATTTTGTGTGTGTATGTGTGTGTGAAAACAATAATTAGCAACGCTCAATCAATACACCATGTGTCATCTAATCGTCTCCAACGTGATGAGAATAACTGTCATCGGGGAAAGCTTTTGACGTTCTATCATTGATATATGCAATACATTTTCGTGTTTTTGAGTGACAAAACGTGTTTTTGAGTGACAGGACGAGTGTCGTCCATCACAACTACAACACATCAAGGGAGAGGAACCAAAGAGGAAGTGAGTAAAATGAAGGGCAATGAAAATCAGGCGTGACATAGCAATGTCAGGTAATTTCCCTTTACACTCTCTCTCTCTCCAAAATTCTACATGACTCTCGAGAGTCCACACACACACACATTATGTTAAGGACGAAAAGGAGGGTCGTGATAATAGACGGATATTGGATAACTACCGCAAGCTGTCAGTTAACGGCCGGGTAGTCTACTAGTGACAATCCTTTCCGAGATTTTGTTTTTAAAATATGAAACTGAAATTTCTTTCAAAAATCAAATTATTTTTAATTGTAGTTAATTTCAGCATTTGATAACCCAAAAATTTGATTACACTTGGAACAGTTTAAAATCAAAGTTCGCTTTCTCCAATCTCTACTTTTAAAAGCCTTCCAAAAAACAATTTCGCAGCACTGAAAAAACATCCATGACTTTCTCCAAAATAATTACGGTAGACCCATCCACTTTCTCCCGTTTAAATTGCCTATCCCATTCTTATGTACACTCTGCATTGCAATGGGATGTAGAGGAGGTGTATAGACTGCAGTCTGCAATCAATCTTACGAGACAGAGAGTATCAGTGGAGAAGACTCTTCTCATTTTCCCTCTCGCTCTCTCACTTCCACTCTCATCCTTTCACTTCACGCCTCGCCAACTCCCCGTTTCGTCCGGTCTAAAAAGCAACAATCCTCGAACATGACATTGTCTCACTCAGTAAACAAAATTGCAACCCCCTCCCTTCCTTTCCTTCTCTCCCTCTGCTTTCTTTTCTCTTCCTTTCACAAAATTTTTCCTTCAAAATTTCACAGCCTTTCTCTCGTTCCCTATTCTGTCTCCACTTTCCCCAGTCCAGTCCGGGAATGCGAGTGGGATAGAAGAAGGGGGGAAGAAAGTGAGAGAAAATAAAGAAAGCTGGAAGGCAAGAAGCACGTCCGTGCCATGATACCAGTAGAGAAGTGCTCCAATCCAAATACTCGAACACCCATGAGAGAGAGTGAGAGAGAGTTTACGTGTGTGTATGTATGGCCTTGGCCAAGAATGTAAATAGACTTTTGGCTTGACATGGAAAGAGCAATTGTCTCGAGAAATTTTCTATCCCTTACGATTTTCCTTTCATTTGTAATTAATGCAGACGTCGTCTCCTGTCAGTGTGCATACTTTGAAACCAAACAAAAAACATGACCTCTCCTCCACCCCCCTCTCTCTTTTCCATGTCATCAATATTGATGTACATAGAGTGATTTGGGGGGAGTGCACACAATTATTCATTCAGTGTCGTCAAACTGATAGAATAGCTGAGAGTGCAAGGACGTCGACTCTCTTCTATAAAGATACTTTTTCACTCTTTTTCTCCTCGTCAAATGAATGCCTCTCATTTACCTTCCTTGATAAATGAGAAGCCCCTTCCTGTCACCTTTGATCTTTCTCATTTTTCTCCAATATGTCACTCCAACCGGAATTCGGAGGGAATTTCAGAATCGCTTTTTAGCTTATCCGAATTATCTCGATTTTTGTTACTTATTCAATTACCACCAAAGTTAATATTTGGGCCAAATGGCGGGACATTGAAATTAGAGTTCTAGACTACAATTTATACTGTTTAAGCGGATTACGTGTGTGGTAGTGCCAATTATTGAATCAGAATACATTGTATGTGCACTGAGACCTAGGCCATCTTTGGCGGTTAGGCAGGGTCAAAAGGGTCTTGACACGACATGACACGGAAAGTTGTGACAGTGTAGAAAATAAAACTTAAAACTCCTGGACTACAATTATGAGAATAACGGACATCCCCTTACGCAATCTTCCGTTGAGTGAAGTTTTCTGTCCACTGCACTTCCCTTTTGGAATGTCCAAGGTCAATTGACTTCTTCAATTGCAAATTGCAATATCCAAAAATGTTCCATGAAGGAAAGCGAAGGGCTCTAGTACTTTCCCTCCACATTCCTGCTTTCTCTCTTTCTACTTGTTCTTGAAGATAGATTGAGCTAATTCATGTTGAGGCTTCATACTCGATGTACCATGTATTTGGATGCTGGTGGAAAAATGAGGGGAAAGGAATGTAAGGGAAGAACATTTATGGGTTAAACTGATAATGGAGTGTAGGAATTTTCAAAATTGATTTATTTCTCGTCAATCAGCAACTCCTTTCCATCTCCTTCTCCTTCCTTGGCTCTGCCCCTCTCACCGTACACTCTTTCTCCCTCTCTCTCTCTCTCTCTCACGACACAAAGAAAGGGCTTTAGCATTGGTAGAAATTCCAAGGGAAAAGGAAATCTTTTCATACATATTCACTTTCTCTCTCTTCTTTTTGAAGTCATCTCCTACTCTTCTTGTGCATGTGTGTGGGAGAGGGAGAGAGAAAGGACATGGAGTTTTTTGGGTATCTTTAGACTCAGTTTGAGAAATTCCATACGTTCGTCATTTTCACGCTTGACTTTGCCTGGATGAAAAAAAGTGAATTATGATGACAGCTTTGTCATCATTCAAGAGATGGAAAAATGAATTTTTATCCAGAAGGAGAAAGGTACACCCGAGACCTCTCTCTTCCTTTCTCTCTCTCTCTCTGAGATATACGGAGGAAAAGAAGAAATGTTATATATGACTCAAAAAAACTACTCAAGTCAGTCCACCCACCCAAACCCATTGTTTAAGCCATAATAAAAGAACTGTGCGTGCGTGTGTTTGTGACTGTGCGGAGGGGAGGGAAGACACAAACATCCTGTTAAAGAATTCCTCACTTTCTCCATTGTAGATAAAGAATGAGGCCCATTATCTCCCAGTGACTTTCTCTGTGTGGATGAAGAAGGGAAAAGTTTAAGGGATTTCCAATCCATCTTCATCCTCGCATGAAAATATGCTTTCTTCAAATTATCACGAACTGGAGAGAGGAGAGACAATCATGATTTGATGAGAAAACTAATTATTCGAGTATCATCTCTTCAAATTTAGTCAAAAGTAATCAAAAATCAAATGTGGACTTTCTTTTTTGTTTGTGAACAATTTGGCCACATTTAAAAAATGAATTAGAAAATGGTCCCTCCCGGGTTCAATTCCCTTCAATACGGTTTGACATGTGTAAATCTCCAGAAAATTTTTACAAGGAGGAGAATTTCCTGTTAGAAATTCCGTCCAAAAATTTGGTCATTCACATTTAACATCCCCCATTAATGTGTGTGTGTGTGGGTAGGGGGGATGTCACGTATGATGAGAAGTACATTTTGTGGAAACTTTTATACACCCTCCATCCTCATGTATTACAATCTTTGCCATAAATTTAACAACCCCAAATTCAACCCACCCTCTCCCCCCCCCCACTCTCCATTCCGTTGTCCCATTTCACTTCACCAAGGGCCATAGACAGTACTGGCCATTCCGAGAGTGCCCATTTCCACCGCACCCAAACTTCCTCCAATAAAGATAAAGATAAGCCTATCATTTTAATTTCTTTTGAAAAAAGAAACCTCGTCCGACATTTTCTCCATCTTTTTATAGCCACTCTCCCACACACATTCTTCGAATTATTCTTTATTTAACCAGGGGCTAACTTTCACAAAAAGGACCACAGGGAAATTCCCACAATTTGTTCAGTACTACAACTTACATCGGATTACAGAGGGAGAGGAGGGAGGAATTCTTATCTGACCCGGGTACAATGTACAAGACTAATTTCCCCTCATAATTATGATATAACATTTTTAAAACTGTATTTAACAACCAATTTCTTGCATAAAACTTTCACTCTGACTTTGTCATTCAACTTTTCCCTGGGCACGAATATGAAATAACGTAAAGGTGTGGGAAATTGAGCGTTGTCGTGCAGAGAGAGAGAGAAAGCTTGACATTGGCATTGACGTCCATTTTCTCCCATATTTTGTTCAATGTATTGAATATATCAAATGGAGTCCAGTCTACCTTGCCTTGTAGGTATAAAGGATGGGGAGAAAGCGATTTGAAAGCTAAGCTCCCCGCCTCTACGCCTGATGAATCAAATAGCGAACTTTTTCTTTTCTCTCTCCTTTCTTTATGGATATCTTGATGAATACAAGCTGGAGAGATATAAGAAGCTTTCTTGGCTTATGCGAGGACGTGGCTTTCTCTCTCTCACTCTTCGTGTGTGTGCCTGACTCGTCTATACCTGCTCCTGCTGCTCCCGTTGTTGTTGTCCTCTTGGCATGGCCATGCCTTTTCTTTGAATGTGACGATGACGCTGTACCGTGTGTGCCTGCCTCGGTTCTATGAACATGTGTGTGTCTGTGTGTGTGCAAAAAATATTGTATAGGGAAAGGTTGGCAAACCTTGCCAATTGACTGTCATTAAAGCGTTCGTGATAAAAGCCATAAAAGAGGTAAGGGAGACCTTGAAGCCATTCAGCTTTCTCCCTGAGCGAGAACGAGAGAAAGAGAGAGAGAGACTTTTCCCTTGACTTCCTCTCCTTTCTCTGTGTGTGTCCTTCTCTTTTTTGAGTATTGTATGGAGGAAAGAGGGAGTCTGTCGTATTAAAACCATCAAAAGCCCTTATAGGTGTACGAACACACAAGAGAAGAAGAGAGTCGTGTGGAGGATGACTCTTCTTTCACTCCCTATTTCTCTCTCTCTCTCTTGACTCTCGAGGATGCTCTCAAGGTGGTTTGATTCATGCTCCCCTCCTCCTAAACCCCATGGAATTTAATGAGAAGATATGACAATGAAAAAAATAGAGAAAGTCAAAATGAAAAGCACTTTTTCTTCTCCCACTCCACCTCCACCCACAAAGGAAAAGAGTGAGCATGTAT
Source organism: Pygmarrhopalites habei (assembly GCA_009870185.1). Lineage (NCBI taxonomy): Eukaryota > Metazoa > Arthropoda > Collembola > Symphypleona > Arrhopalitidae > Pygmarrhopalites > Pygmarrhopalites habei. The sequence goes on from WJFB01001097.1 coordinate 22,552, forward strand.
TATACATGACTTTCTCCGCCTCTTCCGCCTCCTCTGAATTTTGAATCGGGAGTATTGGAGGTAAAAATAAACGCTTTATTTATTCAACTGCCCTTTTCTATGGCCAGAATACACACACAGTGCACTGTGCAGTAGTTTGGGTGCTTTCTTGTTTTATAATCGGAATCATTACAATCAGAATGTGAGAGAGGAGAATGAGGAACAGAAGGTAGGGAGGAGGGTAAGCCACACCACCAAAAAGGCTTTGATGATTCCATCCACAAAATTTTACATGATCCCACACAACACAGACGGCTCAGTTACAAGAGTATTTAATTTTAATTGGAGTCAGATGTGGGGAAGGAAACCTTTGAAGAAGTAGGCTATTGGGATTCTGTGGGATGTGGTGAGGGCTTTTCTGAGGTAACTTTTTCATTGCCTTCCGTGTGGAGATTAAAAGGGAAGCTGCAATGGTTTTTATTAAAAAAACATTTTAAATCAATCATTCGTTTCAAAAATGCTTCAAAACTACTGGAGATGAAATGGATTTAAAAGATCTGTGCAATTTTCTCCAAATATCCTGGAAATTTGAATTGTTTTTACAAATGTCAAGCTCAGCTGGAGCTCAGCCACACTTGTCTAATAATTTTTGAACTTTCTCTTTTATTGGGGACGTCGAGAAAAATAATCAAAATAATTTGTATGCTTCTCCTCCACCTCCTCCTCCTTTTATCCATCCTCCTCACATTCCAAACAAAATTGCACAGACAACAAATGTCTCTTCCAATTGTAATGGCCCACCAAAAATGGTTCTCAAAAACAATCATAGTTTTCCATAACAGCCTCGGCGCACAAAACTGAGTCGGCAGTGTTGAAAACCCAAACAAAAACACGAGTCATCCAGTTGGAAGTTGTATAATTTCGTTTAATGTGATGTGTACTCTGCTCCCTTCTACGCACGCACACACAGGAGGGAGGGAATGAGAGATGTGCATTTCGATATGGCGGGGGATTCTGTTGACTTTCATTTGTATAGTAAAAACCTCCACACAAACAGGCACAGGCACACACACCCCTGAAACACAGATGGAGGAAGAGAAATCATGGAGTCCAAAAAATACTCTCGGATCCAGAAAGATGGACCAGTCAAGTGAATGAAACCCAACACACACACACGAGGAGCGAGAGAGAGAGAGGGAGGGAGGGAGGGACATGTAGAAAAGCAGGAGGCACATGGACCATCAACTCCGCCACCATCGCCATCAACATTAAGCCGAGTAATTGCAGACAGACAGACAGAGAGGGAGAGTTGGGCTCTAAAATGATTACTTCTTCACATCCAGACGCCCATCACTCATACTCTCCCGCTTTCTCCTTCCCTCCTCGGAGGGGGACTGACTCAACGAGTTTAATGAACCATTATTATGATGGGTAGAAGATCAGCTGTTGCTCGCCCACCCATGCCGCCACCCAGTCTCTCCCACTCACCTTTTACTTTGGAGGAGAAAGGGAAAGTCAAAACTTTCCAAGTGACATGAAGAAAAATGAAAAAAAACATTTTCAGTCCAACTATGTAAAGAATTGCAGTTAGTACAGGGAGAAAGGGGAGGGAAAAGTGGGGAGAGAGAAATCGTGTGTGTGAACAATGGGAATTTGCACAGTCAACCTGAGACCAAAGTGGGAGGCTGGAGGAAGGATGATATTAAATTTCCGGGTTTGCCATGGTCAGAGCATCGAGAGAGAGAGAGAGGGGCTGGACAAATATAAGTTTGATGCATGACCCCCTCTCCCAAAGAGAAAGAGGAGAAAGGCCGAGAGTGGGTAAATATGGAACTTATTCAGCTGGAAGTCAGGATGGTCCAGAGTTTGCATAATCAGAACAGAAAGTCCCAGCACACACGCTCACATTCATATGGGACAGGCTGTGTTTTTATATTCATGGGGAATGCATTTGTGAGTGTAGACATGACTATAATCATGGACAGAGAGAGAGCGTGTGTGTGTGGGTGGGTGTGTGGAGTTTAATAATGGGGAGTGGAGAAATAAAGAATTTCCCGGATCCCGATTCCTCTGTCCTTCTCATTAAAAAAAAGATCATTAATTTCTCCAAATGTTACTCCACATTACTTTCTCCCTGTATCCACTTTCTCTTCATCACAAAATAGAATTGCCAATTAAAATTCTTCCTACTAACATTGCCAAAGACGATAATGAGAGAGTTAAATTCCAACTTTCTCTCTCTCTCTCTTCACACACATATGCAAAACTCCGGTTTTGAAATCCGGATAGGAAATGTTCATATGTACTTTGTGTGTGTGGCAGACCGGGACAACCACACACAGACCGAGTACCACAGAATCCTCTTCCTGCCTTTAAAAATACACTCCACATGGAAACTCTTGTGCACAACATGTGTGTGCGTGTGGAATTGAAACTCTGCAAAGTCAATACTTGACTTGTACACTACTTTCCAATGCGGTGCAGCGTAGTGTGTGTGTGTGTGTGTGTCTGTGGATGTAGAACCTCTCTGGAAAATGTTTCCAAATTGAGGGAAAGTGGATAAAGTAATTCTCCCTATCTCTTCTGTATCAAACTATATCATTTTCTCTTTTTGGTGTGTGTACATGGATTTATTAGGCTAGTACCAACCCACACACACACTCACTCTCTCTGCTATGCACAGACACAGAGTACAGGGCGGGAAATGATTGCGGAAAGTGAACAGCCACACAACACAGCATATATACTACACACACACACAAACACACATGACATGAATAGAAATAAGCAATTATAATTAGTCGTTATTCTCCCTGTTGGAAATCAACAAGAGAGAATTAAACCACCACACGAACCTCTTTTCTCCTTGTGTCTCTGTGGTCACAATACAAACCCATAAACCAAGCAAGGACCACAATAGTCCCCATGCGTGTGTGTGTGTGTGACCGTGTGTGGAATGTACATTTGTATTAGAGGCTGTACAAGAAAAATATTGGAGCAAATTTACATGTCAAGGAAACACGTTCTAACATGACGTGTCCTTCGAGCCCCTCTCCTCTCAGAGAACAGTGGAGTCTGCATCAGCAAGAAGAACCTCAAATTTACGAGTCAAAGTGGGTTGTTTTATTAGGAGGGTAAGAGCGAGAGAGAGAGACGGAATGACTACAATCTTCCTTCACCAGACGCTGGCTTTGGTTGTCTGAGACAATAACTAATTTGGGATATTCATCATCTCCCCTAAAGAGCCTTGGGTGGATCACCCGGGAAATATAATTAATTCTAATCGGCCCATCCTCCTCCTCCTCACTCCCCTATTTTCCACTAAAGAAAAGAGTCGAGAAATATCTTCAAGAAATATTAGAACCTGTCCAATTTTGGAAAAAATTCAAAGATTCTTCTCTGGAAAGTATGTCGCATGATAAATAAGAGGAACTGTTGCTCATAAAAAGTCATTTTTCACAGTGACAATCCAAGCACACCTGAATTTCCTCATGCGGAGAAAATAGATTGAGGAAAATTTCAAGAATTTCAGAAATTTCCAAGACAACCCTGCTGTTTCCCAAATCCATAAGAATCCAAAAGAAGACTGCAGAGGATGAAGCAACAGCCTCAGTTACAATGTTACAATGGCAAGCGTGTAAGTATCTTTACTCATTTCTCCCAAAAAAACAAGCCGCAGAGTTATTGACATACAAATTGTGGGCGAGAGGAAGACGAGTCATGGGAGAAATATGAAGAGACAGTGTCAGACAGCACACACACACACCATACAATGATCCTGCATCATATTAATTATTCATGAGAGACTCTCTCTCTCTCTACTTTCTCCTTTTCTGGGTGGTTGTACTCGTAGGATACATGCAAAACACGCTGCTTCTGTTTTGAGTACCCGGAGCAGTCTGCTTGGATGGGAGAAAGGAGGGAAAGCAGAGAAGGGGAAAACAAAAGAATGTTCATAGCATGAAAAAGAGGAGGAGGGAATTTTTTCCTCCTCCTCCTCTTCCTCCTCTTCATGTTTCGTGTTTGTAATAATAGGTCTTCATGCCTTCTCCTACGGAGAGTTACATGGTTGTGGCTGTGGATGGCAGTGGTTAAAAATTCGTGTGTGCTCCTTGGATACACAAAATGAACTGGATTTTTTTAGTTCAAAGAGAAATAGACTGGAGAAAATTATACAAATCCTGGACGGTTCTGGAATGCAGAAAATGTGTATGCAATCTCGATACAAAAAGTCCTTGACTTGACGCACACACATGAGAGAGTGGAAGGGTGTGTATTTGTGGAACAATACCACGATAAATAATGGACTAGGGAGGAGGAGAAAAGTAGAGTCTTAGTTTTGAGAGAGAAGAAGAGGGAGAGAGAACAACTGTTGAATTATTAATTAGTTTTTTTCTTCTAGTGGGATGTAAAATGGGTAACTACGGGGAAGGGCAATAGGGAAAAAGCATCCTTTCCCCATTCCGTCCTGCCTACAAAAATAGACGATTTATAATTTATGTAATCCTGCAAATGATGATCTTCTTTCACATAATGTCAACTCATTCGAAATGAGATTAGACCCCTTCCTGCCCTCTCCATAAAGAATGAGGAGGAGAGAGGCGGAGAAGCTTGTCAAAAAAGTTTCCATTATCTCCGAAACTCTCTCCAGAGTACACATATTATGGCCCTAGACTAAATTAACACAACTCTCTCTCTCTCTCCTTCTGTAAATGCGTGTGTGTTCTTAGTTGGAGGGGAACAAAAGAGGAACTGTAACAATTCAAAATATACACTCCTTTCTCCTCCATCCATTTCATCTCCATTTTCATTAGGTCTGATTTAGACTGTTTTGAGTGCCAATTTTCAACTGCCATTGACAATGAATATTTCAATTGTACAACAGCCACACACACACTCACTCTTTCTCTCTCTCTCTCTGTGTCTCTAGTAGGGTGTGTACATTATGGATGTTGGATTTATATTGGCTTGTCCCCATTCTTTCCTTGACTGGACTTGTTCCAACTGTAAAACAGAAAGACTGAAGGAGGAGAGGTTTGTCAACTGATGAATTGCGTGTTTTACCCAACGTTTTCCATTTAGAAATCCTTTTAAATTTTGAGATGACGTGCCCTCGAGTCATCCAAGTTGAAACGAGGAAAAATGAAAACATAATACAGTACGCCTCCCTTACACATCACACACGTGTTTTTGTGCTCTCAGCAACATTGCTAACACATGCAAAATGACCCGTTGACGACGTCAGCGGTGGATTTGCACTCAGAAGAATTGATTTCCCTATGGGGAACCCTGATGTGTCATAATGTACACTCTAATTCTGCCCGGGTTGAAAGGGTTAATTAATAAAATTATTATATTGATTTTAAAAATAATGAAATTCTCATTCCACACAAACCAATGTTGGACGATTGGATTTTTGGGTGTTTAGAAACTTCCTATCATTTAAATATTACATAAAGTATTTACGCAATAATTAATATCATTTTAATTAAATTGTCCAATTCTTTCCGTTTAATTTTGGTCAAACAAAGTTGAGATCTCACTATTTTCTTTACCCGGACTGTTCTACTAAATTCTCTAACAAATTTAGTGAAGTGGGAAAAAATGTTTTTGAAGTTACACAACATAATATCATTTTCCTTGAAAAATATGACTGCAACATTCTTCCCCCCACAAAAGTTGTAATGAGAATCTAAATTGTTTAAATAATTTAAATTACATTCAGTAAAATCGTCATGTTGTCCCTTTGATGTGTCTCCGTCCATTGCATATATGTGTGTGTATGTATGGAAGGGTGTAACATGTGGAAGAATAATCCTAGTCACATTTTAATTAAGAACATTACAACTGTCATGCTTGTCCTCTATTCCTGTTGTACAATAATACCCGTTGCAGAAATAAAGACACACACAGAGATGAGGAAGAGAGAGAGGGAGGGAGGGGGAGAGAAAGCAAGAGGAAGCCACGGGGTAGACAAATGGAAGTCAGAGTCAATTCTACAATGACATGGGGTCCTCTTCTTTCTATATTTGTCTCCTCCTCTCGATTCTGTACTCTCTGCTGAAAGGGAGGCTCACAGTTTTCAATTATCTGTGAACTATTCCCTTTTGTACTCTCCACTCCATCATATCAATTCTCTTTTCTCCCTTTCGTGGTCTCTTTCCTTTTAGTCTTATTGCCCATGTTGAAATGAATTCTGTACGTTGTACTCAACTCCTCCATTGCCCTTTTCTCTCCCTCTCAATCCACAACACATATTTATGTGGAACACAAATAAGTCTTTCTCCACAAAAAGAAGAATATAATATTCAAGCTAATACACTACGGATATTTTATAAAATTATTGTTCTTCACCATTACCCACCAAAAGCATTTTTCCCTTTTTTATATCCTCTCTCGATCAAAATAAATAAATCTACCGTAAAACTTCCGGGTAAAATCCACAAAATTTTTTCTACTTTCATCTTCTTTCTCTTCTTCCAAATAGAAATAAAGGTCAAAGAATTAAATTGATTTCGTTTCTATTTTTTTTTCTGGAAAATTTTTTCTCGAAATATATTTCAAAGATGAAGGATTCTCTCTTTATACGGTATTTTCTTACATTAGGTGTATGAATGTGAAGGATTGTCTATTGACGATATCTACACAAATGGTTTGGAAAATGAAAATGGAGACTTTGTAGTCAAAGAGAAGAAGAAGGAGGAGTAGAAAGCAGTTTGAATTTTTTGCTACTTTTCTATTTATTGAAGGAAGTGAAAAAGGGAAAGAAGAAGATTAAAATGAAATACTCAATTCTTTTTTTTCTGAAGCATCTCGAACATCCTCTGAGCTCTCACATCAACACACCCAAGACTGGAACAGTATTGGAGACACACACACTCTCTTTCTTTCCTTTCTTTTCTTTCTCTACACATCAATTTAATTAAGTATAGAAAGTCAAAATAGAATACACTTTTATTTTGTGTCCCACTCCTCCTCCTCCACTTTCACTTCTTCAAGTCTCCAGGCCCTTACGACTTTCTCCTATCCCTTGCCGTTTGCATACTATGTACGTGTGAAGGGAGAGTGTGCTGTTTCACTCTTTAAATTTTACACTTTGTGAATTTCAAAGAAAAGTAGAGACCCAATGGGAATTCTTGTACTTTAATTTGAAAGGAGAGAGAGGGGAAGACAAGAAATATAATTTCTTTTTACTATTCCTAATCCCATTTCTTTTCTCCTTCTGTGTGTACTGTGTACACGAGTGACTTGTCTTGTTGTGCATGTGTACGTGTGTGTGTGTGTGGGGACTCTCTTCAAAAAAAATTGTGTTTCCAAATGGAATCCACTCCAATTTTTTGCATATATTTTTTTGTCATATCATAGATCATAGCTGGAGTTCCAAAATACAAATTCAAAATCGAATACTTCCTTTCACACACACGCACACACACATACACACAAACGTTACGTAATACTGTGCTAAATTGAAAATTGCCTTCCCTCCCCTCTCCTCTTCTCTTACACAAAACTGCATGCACATACAGAAAATTTCGCATGAAAATTTGAGTGGAGTGGAGTAGAAGAAGAGTATTTATGTGGCTAATCTATTCCCCTCATTTCTCCATGAAAGCGGCTGCTTCTGCTGGAGAAAACTATAAATTTTGTGTTCTTGTCAAAGCCATGAGAGTATTCGAGACTGTATTAAAAGGGAATTTTTTTTGAAAAAAAAAATTAATTTCTCAATGCCCAATAATTTTTCCAATAAATTCCCTTCTTCTTCATCTTTCTCTCGACTTTCTCCTTTTCCATTCTCGAGAAATTCTCTTTCTTCTCCCTTTTGACAATCAACTTTATCCCTTCCACTCATTTGAAAAGATGCCTCGTTCATCATCATCCTTCCATTTGGGGAGGGGTGTGTGTGTATGTACATGCGTGTGTGGAAGTTTGAAGAGGAAGGAAAGTTGAGGAATTTGTGAATATTTCATCATCCTGCTTTCTAATTTGTGGAAATTCCCAAATGCCAAAAAAATTTCCTGCTTCTCTTTCTCCTGCTCATTCTTTCCCTAGATACTTCTTTACGGATCTGGCATATTTTTTTAGAAGAAGGAGGAGAGGGAGGGAGGGAGGCAGCTGGTATTTTTTGTGTACTCCAAATAATTACTTCCTGAGTCGTCAGAAAATTTCCCATTAAATCAACAGTAACTTAACTTCTCTCTCTCTCTCTCCATTTGTACACAACGACACTTACAAGGAACAAGACTGTATTGGGTGTCATCCCAACTTCCTAATGAAAAGGATGTTACCCGATCCCATGTTTTTCACTCTTATTTACTCCCAGCTCAAAATGTAAAGAATCCAACTCAATTCCCATCACTGCGCAACAGACCGACAGAGAGAAACTGAACAAAAAATTTCAACACACTTTCAAATATACTCGCTGCCACTACTGGATCATACACTAATAAAATGGGGCAGCCTTTAGATTCCTCATGGGACAATATTCCTTGTCATGTCATTTTCCACTTTCATAATCAATTCTTTTTTTCCAAGATTTTTTTTTTGAAAGGATTTCTGGACACCAACCACTAGAAAAATTGAGTTGGACAATGTATTAACACTCAACTTAATCAGGATGTGTGTCTTCCGACACCCAATACCCTCCCATTGTAAGCTAGGAGAGAGAGAAAGTGAGGGAGGAAAAGAAGCGAAGAGTATTCTGAGACAGCTCTTCAATTACTCCTCCGTAGTTGTATTGAGTTGAAAGGGAGCCGGTGTGTGTGTGTGTGTCGTCTCTATAAATAAATCTTTCGATTAAAACTTGAGTTAGAGTCATCAACTTAGGAATTAGGAGAGTCTTCCTCCAAAATGTATTCACTGATTAAAACTCTACACGACACACTCTCTCGTCCTTGATGTACCTGCTCTGTGCTCTGGTCTACTCTGACACTTTGTGACGTATTTTGGATTACAAATTACATTTCCTCCAAATTTGATCTGGGAATACTGTCTCTCTCTCCCTCTCTCCATTACACACGTATGTCTTGCAATATGTATGGCACAGGTAAATAAAACATGTACTCTCTCTAATTTAACTCTCTATTCCTTATTTATGAGTTTGTAGAGGACAACATGACATGGGGTGGCTTTAAATATACAATTTATTTATCAAATCCGTTCCCTTCCTCTTCTCTCTCTCGAGGAAACCAAATGTTCCCAATCATCACCCGACCTCCTTATTCCGCATTCCTCGAATCATGTCACATGTCAAGGCTCTTCCTTTGAATTAGATGGCAATCAATGAGTAATCCACTGTGTGTGTCTTACAAAATTCTTTACTTCGTCCTCCTCCGCTTCTTGAAAAAGCGTCAGCATTTTCTTCATTATAATCTCATAAAATAATGAGGAAATGTATACACGCAGAGAGAGGAAGGCTTTAAAGTCAACAAAAAGTTTACTCAAATAATTCCACACACACATCGCGAAACGCACGCATCAGAAATGCATGAACTGGATTTTGATTTTGACGTTCCGTTACATCCCTCAAAGTCTCATGAGAGGAACTGGGACTAGTCAGACAAGTGAAAATACATCAAGAAAAACATTGGAACAAAAGGTACTCTCTTTCTCTCCCAGACACACGGTCTCTCTCTCTCGTGGATTTAATGTAAATCGGGCATCAGATCGAAATGTAATGTCCATCGATTTTACTATCCACATATCGTCAAAAACGTGGCATTGGCATTGTGAACTGGAGAGAGAGAGGGAGAGAGAGAAAGCTTTTTCCAGAGTGATGGTGCTAATCACGGGCCGTAGTCGTAGTGCATGTCTGTGTGTGTGCATGTTAAACGAATTATTTGCTCAGCCGTGAATCTCTCTCTCTCTCTTATTCCTGTTCCTCCTCCTCCACCACTAACTACACGCTCGTGAGTCGCAAGTACGATTAGTGGAGAAAATTGAGGAGAAAGTTACAGTTTCTCTTCCCCCCTTTCTTTTGGCACGAAGTCTTTCTTTTTTTAGAGTGGGGAAGAGAAAGAAAGAAAAGAGGAAATTTTCGTCTTAAGGGAGTCAATGAGAGCCATTTGTATGGACAGGAGGACAGAGTGTATCAACAGAATCAAAAAAATATGGAATATTTTCCCTTGCCCTTCAGCTGGGTGTGTGTGTGTGTGGGTGTGAGTAATAGAATGGCAAATAGCATGTTTCAAATATTGAAAGGAATAACGAGATAAGAGATAAGAAGAAGAGTTTGGATGAATATAAAATATTTTTCTATATTTTCTTTTGCGAAGTGAAATAGAATAAGAGTTTGTGTGTGTGTGTGAGGAGGAGGAGGAGAGAAACGATGGAAAAACTAATGAAAAACTGGACACGCTTTCCGAAAGTGTGAGGCTGGATGGGAAAAAGTCATACGGCAGCAATATTCACGAAGGGTTGAGAGAGAAAGGAGGAGAAAATGGAGGATTCTGTATTCCCCGTTCGTCCGAAATGGATGAGTGGGCTGTTCGTGAGAGTTTGTCAAAAAGGAGGAGGAGGAGGAGAAAGGAAAGCTTATCTTCACAATTTCGACTGTGGACTCTGTACTATGCTACTCTCTCTTTCACACACACACACACATGTACAAGTGTGTGTGTGTTGGGGAATGGGAGGAAGTGGGGGTCTTGTGGGATGATCAATTGAGAATGCAAATAAGTAAATACATAAGTTACAAGTTCTAACCTGACTGTGTGTGTGTGCGTGTGTGTGTGATGACAGTTTGGGAGGGGACCACAGTTGTTGACAGACGATAAGGCTGTGACTCATGACCGGAGCGGAAAAGAGCCAGACGACAGTTTATAATAAGCAAAACCACGCACAGAGAGAGAGAGAGAGGAACACACACTCCAAAATTTATCTGGGCTGTTGACATGGAGGTTCATGATTATGCAAGGTCACACATTCTAACACCATAATTTAGATGACCCACAAAAGTTTGACTTTCACAGAACTTAGCTGGATTGAAAGTATGGAGAAAATTTTGAAAGAGATCTAAAAGGATAAATTATGACTAGTTCATTAAAACTACCAGACTAAATCCAGTGGTCTCGAATAATTGAGTTAAATTTAGAATACCAGTTTGAGTACTGGGAAATCTGGCTGGACACACGTCCATCCGAATGTCAACAATGAAAACTATTCAAGTTTTGATTCCCACAATACAAATCATGATTCCCAATATTTTTGACACGATTGTGTTAAATTTTGATGAAAACTAGAACGTGACTGATGAACTTTAATAATCTCTTGCTCTGGTGATGCATTTGTATGATGAAGAGGAAGTGTAAGTGTCCGATGAAAATGAGAATTTGTGCTTACCTGTAAGTGATGAAAGCAAAGACGAGGCCAACGAGGGAGAGACTACTCCCCAGCACAACAGCCAGACTCAACATCCCTTCTTCCGTCAACATCTCTATATCATCCCCAGCTGCATTCCCCTCAAACATCCTACGTAACACAGAGACACACACACATCCAAAATTTAATTAGTACATAAGAGTGCCTCATTAAAATTCCTCACCCAAAATCACGGGAGGGAATTACGAAGGGAATGTGAGGAATGACTCACGCATGAACTCGAGCCGAGTACCAGTTGTCCATCGTTGACAATCCTGCGTGTCTCGTCAATTGCATCAACCGTTCCTCCTCCCTCTTTATTGATACTCCCAACTTTTCCTCTCTCTTTCTCCTCTTCTCTCCAATATCCTATCCTAGAGAGGGAGAACGAGATAGAGAGAGAGAAAGTAAGAGAGAAAGAAAAGGATGAACACTTAAGTCTGATGCTACACTCTCGTCTCTCGTTAATTCTCTCCCTTTCTCTCTCTTCTTGATATATTTTTCTTTGATATTATTACGACGATTCTTCTTCTCCTTCCAGGGGTCCAATCTTTGTAGCCCTCCTTTTGTCTGTCCTCTTTATATATGGCTTTACATGTACAATGTCTCCTTCTTGTCTTGATTATTATATGGAGGGAGACTGGAAGAGCAAGGAGCTAACCTAGGATGAATCAAGTCAGAATAAGAATCATAACATGGAATCACGATCAAAATTGCAACCCCCTCCCTCCCTCCCTCCCTCCTCCTCCTCCTCTTTTACTCATAGAATAATACACGAGGAGGGAGGGACTTTGACAGCTAGAGTAATTCGAGCACGTAGAATCCACATAAACACACACACCATATTTTCTACGTATGTACCTCCTCACTTTTCCTATACGAAACTTTCACTACAGTGACTAGAGAACACATTTGTTCAAAGACCCATTTGAAATACCGTGACCCACAATTACAATTGGCTGAGAACACACACACACTCACTCTCTCTCCCTGACTGTGAGTTGGAGGAGGAAAAAACTATAGATTTTATACAAAGACGAGGATTCGGGTTTTGGTTGGTTGGTTGTCTGGAATCTATTTGTAGTGTATTTTATTTCAAATGCAGTCTCCCACTCTCTTCTTTACCTCTTTTGGCTGTGTCTTGTGAATTGTGTGTGTGTGTGTGGAGTTGTGGTTGTGTGTATGTGTGCCTGGCAGTCAATTTCACTTCCTTCCGCTCTCCTACTTCTATCTCTTCCCAGTTGCCTGGAGGAGAAAGCTGGAGAGAAAGAAAAGAGGGAGAGAGAGCAAAGTGACCAGTCACAACGTCCTTTGACTTTATTCTCTTCCAGTCTTTTCCTCCTCCTCCAACATCTAATCCAAGACATTCGAACTATCGACCACTCTGTTACTGGGTTAAAGAAGAAGGAGAGAGAAGGATCTGGATGCATTTATTTATTATATTTTCTTGATGTTCGAGCAAAGAGAAAGGAAAGTGACAGCAAGGACTTTCCCAAAAATCTTTCTCCTCCTCCTCCTCCTCCTCTCCTTTCTGACCATGAAAAGGCAAAGCGTAGTTCAGCTGTGGTCATGTCACAGTCACAGAATAAACGGAATAAAAAATGAACTTGGAATCCGAGGAAGCATCGAAAATTGTGAAATTTAATTTTGTAATGTAATTTCTTTGGGGAAATATTTTATTTTGGTAATCAATTTTTAAATGAAGTTTGTTATTTCATGTTGAGTGATGGTTGTCTGTCTACAGTCTACACTAGCATGAATTGAACTAAATCAAATTATCCATACTTTCTATGCAGTCAAAATTACACTGTCCTTGGGTTTCTGTCTGTCTGTCCATCCGTCTTTTCAAATGGACTATTCCTGGAAAATTTTATACTTTCTATTTTTTGATACTTTGAGAGTGGGAAATGTCAAAGTAGAAAACTGGGAAATGTATTCAATTTTGAATTTTAAAATAATTCTTCACAGGCACATTGTTAAATGACAGAGACAATGTGACTGGGTGTGTGTGCGTGTGTGAAGGAAATGAGGATTTCAATGTCAACTGACAATGACAATACAAAAACCATTGACACACACAAACGCTCACCCCCCATTCCGTTGTGTACCACTATATGTATTATGACATACACTCAAAAGTTTGTGGTGATGGTGTGTGACATTTACATGGACCTCCCGAAAATTGAGGAAATTGACCAACATGCTTTTAATTTACTCTCTCCCTCACCACATCCCAAACACTCTCTCTCTCCCAGAATAATGTGTGTGTCTCACCTGAATCAGCTTATTTAGTTGACTCGGGCAATGAACACCCGGATGTTCATGGAATTCTCAATTAAAACTTGACACATCCCAACAACCCCCCACTCACAAACACCCTCTCTCACACAGTCATTGTCACCCTCACGTTGGGACAAGTCAAAGTTTGTGACACTTGTATCACCCACAAGAAGTGGAGGATGAAGAGGCGGAGGAACTGACTTGTCAAAAAGTTTGTATCTCAACTCGTCACTCTCTGTTTTAATTATTATTCTAGATTTTCACTCCCCTGCTCCTTGTGACATGATCTCGTTATTCCACACACACACCTCATCACTCAACAGTCTTCCCTTCGTGTGTTGTGTGGATGACATTTGAATGACTCTCACATCACCACAATTAACACTGTCCAGAAAAAAACATCCACAACACAAAAACAGTGAAGAGGAGGAGGAGGAAATGCGGCTGTGACAGTCACACAGTCAGACAATCGTCCTGTCAAATCCCCGCAAAAAAGTCAAGTTGTCTGACTAAACGAATCAATACAGTAAAAAGTCCTCCTCTCTCTTTCTTTCTCTCTCTGTCGCCTCTTGCCCTATTGTCTTCTATGTCGAATTTTTGTAATCCAATTTTACAGGCCCCCGAATTCTTCTTTCTCCTTTTTTGAATTCAATTACCCAGAGAGTCTTGAACAGAATTCAATTTCTCCATCTTCTTACTTTCACTCAATTCCAGAACTTTTGCACAATGAGATTACATGTACTTTCTCTGTCTCTCTTCACACGGACAGACACACACTCGTCAATGATACCTGGACCAAGTGTCAAGAAGGTTCACTTAATTATCCGTATAAAGAAGAACAACAACAATAAAATTTGTTTGATTCTACATAAGAATATTCACAAAAAAATTGTCAATTAGTTCACTTTGTACACTACAATATTTCAACTTTCAATATTTATTTTGGATAGTCTAGTTAATATTAAGAGTTCAAAATTTGACTTGGATTGTCCATGAAGGTGAGTTTTTTGAACAGAAAATTGTTGACAGGCAGAATAGTTAGATTGGGAGTTTTATGATTTGACTGTGCTCTGGAGAAAGTGGGAGAAAGGAGAGCACCGCACAAGTGGGCATGCCGGTTGAAACTGGGAGAGCTCACAAGTAGCAGCTTGCTTTTGGCCTCTCCAACTCCGACCTTCCTTCCCTGTCCTCTCTCTCTCCTCTTCAGTGTTTGTAAGACTGCAGCGACGCTCCAAGAAGGCTCGTTCCTCCAGAATAACTGGAATCTTAATTTTACCTAACTATTCTCAAATAATTTACCTGATCAACCGCATGAATAATGGGTGGCTGTGGTTGTAGAGAGAGAGAGAGATTTTGAGGGACAAAAAGAAAGTGAACCATGTCATACGTTGTTTTTGTTGCGATTGTGTTTTATTCTTGGTGGTTGGGAGTCCGAATGACGCAGGAGAGAAAGAGAGAGAGGGAAAGAGACTGATTTCATAAATAACTAATTCAAACAGTGCTTTGCAATTTGCAAACTTGTACTTTCCATTGTGTGTACTCCACTCCATTTCCATTGTGTGTGTGTGTATGTGTGTACGTGTGTACGTGTGTACAGTGTTACATGGGGAAATGAAGGGAAGGAGTGGATGAAGTTTGTAGCTTTTCTATTCATACTTGTGTAC
>WJFB01001098.1:0-37823 GCA_009870185.1 Pygmarrhopalites habei
GGCTACCGAAAAACAAATTTTCAAAAATTACTTCAAAGTAATTTTTGAGGTCAAGGTTGAGGTCCCCCGAAGACAGATTTTCAAATTTAAAAAAGTTTGTTTAAAGGAGGCAGAGGTAACTTTGATTAAAGGGTTTCTATTCAACAACTAAATAAAATTATTTTAAATAGCAACTCCTTATTTACGAAATAGCTCCTTATTCTCCCCAACCATACATATACACAATTTGTCTCGGGTGGGTCCACAATTATGCAAACTAAATAATAATTTTTAAATAGTCTGACACACACTCCGTCTCTCTCTCTCCCTCAATTCTCTTATTCGTATGCAAGGAGCCACACCAAAATTCATTTAGTACACACTGACACACAACAATTCGGATTTGGATGGAGGGAACGGGAGCGGGACGGGACCGGAGGGATTTGCTTGAAAGTAAGTTTTCCATGAAATTTTAAAAGGGACAGAGAAAGGGGGGAGTAGAGTGGAGTGGAGTGGAGTGGAGTGGAGGGGGCGGGAGACGGAGGGAGTAAGAGAAAACTTGGAAACTTATTTTGAAAATGATAAGCCCTCAAGTCATTTCCCTCTTCTCAAAAAACTTTCTCTATTAAATCGGTCTAGTCAACTTTGGCAGCTGCCAAGCACATTATGATCCCTCAATTCTGTTCCACTCTCCCCTCTCCCTAAACTTGACAAAGTCTTGTCCCTGTATTTTTTAAATATTCAAAATTCTAAACACACACACGCTCTCTCCCCATTCAAAAATAGTAGGAAGGGAAAATCTCCATATATGCAACATAGACAATTCCATCCAGTACAAAGCAATGAGGTTGTATTGCATCATCCGCACACACGCACACATTCACAGGACACACACACGGTGAGAGAGAGAGAGAGAAACAAGACATAAAAGTAGAGTGACTCCACATCTGTTGCATCAATTTAATTTGAACGTTGACAGACTCATAGTCCAATGTACTAGTACACACTCGATTTAAATATATTCAGAAAAAAATAAAATATATTCACATCATCTGTTATCACCAGACTTTATCGAATTTAAGTTTGCCTATCATGAATATATCGTAGAAAAACTGTTAATCAGATCCTCTACTTAATAAGGATTACAAAAAAATTTATGTTGTACAACGTAATCATATATAAGAACATTTTGAACGAGTGAAAGTTGCATATTTATTAACAAGGATTGTGGAGTCAATTATATAAATCATGGACGGTTTATGCAGAGCGTTTTTAAAAATTCAGTCAAGGTCAGTTAAAAAATAATTCCTTTTATTTCCTGTTGATCAGATATAGAAAAAAATTGGCCATGTCCATGGAGTGTCCATGGCGTGTGTGTGTATGTGTGTGTGGAAATATCAGTTACGAGGATAACGTAAAAGGAAATCTTTTTGTAGTTCCCTTTATTTTAAACTAGGTACAAATTGAACCTATTTTACAAAGTGGCTTCCTCCTCAGTAGCCAAAATGAGTGCCAAGAAATCAGAGAGAGAGGAAGACTGTCACGTTTAAACAGAGACTGGTTCTACCCTCCTCGGGAGTCCTGGCATTACATGAGAGAGAGAGAGGACTGAGGTTTTCACACCAGTTGACTGTTTACGGTTGGCTGGCTCCCAAGAAACTTGAGATTTGACAAAGCCGGACTCACATTTCCCCTCCTGCACTAAACCAATCTGTCGTAGCTAACAAACGTAGATCAACTCTCGTCTTCCTCCTCCTCTCCTCTCCTTCTCTCTTCCTTCCATCTGTCGCCCAGTCTCCCCTCAAAATCCTCATCACCACAACACCCCTCCACTCACTCCCTCCAAAGTACACAGGACACTTTTCCCTGGAAAATCCGGAAAATCAACGAGGGAAAGTCTCCAAAATTTCTCTCTCCTTTTCTCTACACCCTTACAATTTCCCTTTTGTCTCTACTCTCAGTCTATACTTGTGTGCGTGTGTGTGGTCCTCAATTTTCAACATGTAACAAGTCAATCTGCCTTAATTCACAACTCCCATACTAAATTAAACAGAGGGAAATCCACACTCTACACACACACACACTCAGTCACACCATCAAAAGTCATGTTCTCTTGTAGGCTGGCTTTAACGACTGACTTGTCTCCCGACCAAAATACCCACAAATTTTTTTGACACTCTCTAAGACCATGTCAACCCACAAAAAGAGGTATAGAATCCCAGACTTTCAACTCATTTGTCTAGCCCCTACAATACTTGCTGTACTCGTGTGTGTGTGTGTTTTACAAGTGTATGAGGGAAAAGGGCAAAGATTGAAAGAAAAATATTGACTTTCCCTGTTCCAATTTTTTTCCCTGCCATTTTTCTTCCTCCTCCTTCTTTGCCCTTTGACTCAGATTCCTGTTTGCGAGAGGAAGCAGAGCAGAGGAGCCAAGAGAAGAAGGAAAAAGTTGTATTAAAAAGCCATTAGACAGTTGAACTTGCATGTTAAATGTGCAATGTTCAACTAAAAATAAAAAGAATAATCCTCCTCTGTTGGTTGACGCATCAACTGATGACTGTGTCGTAATGACTCGTGTAATTACCATTTTCAATTGTGTCCTTATCTACTCTGCCCTCTCTCTCTCTCTGGGGAGATTGTCAAATGGCGCATGAACCCCTCTTTTTCTCCGACTAAAATTTTTTACAAATGAGCAAATAGATTTTGATTTTTTTGCAAAAAGTTTGAATAAAGTCTCTCTTTCTTATTAATGCCAAGGAATTCAGTCAAATGTGAAAGGACTGGCAAAGCAGATGAGAGAAATTGGAAGAGACTTGGTTATCTGTGATCTATTGTGAAAATAATAAATGTAAGTGTGGGTACCTTCTATTTACTGATGGTTGATAGGCTGTTTAATGTAGTTAATCCATCCTGCGTCTAGCTCCTAACTTGAACTTGTGTTCTGACTGATGGTGGAGACTAAAGGTGCTTCCATGCGAGAGAATGAGAGAGAGGGGAAGGAAGGGGGTTATTTAATCCAGCTGTTTGCATACAATTTAAAACTATGTTTGCTTTTAAAATTGTACCAGTCCCCTCTGTCTCCTCTGTTACCTACGTATGTATTGTGATATAATGAGGAGGAATTAAGATAAGGTCTTCGTCATATCCTATCATCACATTTTATTCACTTTCATTTATGAGGAGACGTGATTCACACACACACACATCAAGACGGATGATGTGAGAAGGATTGGAAAGTCCAATAAAATTGGAGGATGGAACAACGAAGGTATTTTTGAGTAGAGATTGTCACCCACATTCGAATAAAGACAGAGTGAGAAGGCTGGACTGTGGACACAGAGAGAACGAGAGTGCAGAGCTAGGATGGGGGGAAGTATGGTTGTATTATGAGATTTGTATAAGTGTAGATAGGATTGAGTGTAATCTTGTAAAGTACTTTGTGAAGTATAAGCTTGTTAGATTGGGAAGGATTCAATTTATGATTTCAAGAACGACCCTTCCCCAGGATTATTTCTCGTGAATTTCTGTAAATAGACATTCATACCGCTATCAATATTTGCATTCTACTTTGTGCATTTTCCTGAATTGTCCCTCTCTTCTCCTCCCCTCCCCTCCCCTCCAGATTTCATTTCCAATGAGCTAATGGAACTACACGGTGAAGGTGTCCACAATCATATTCTATTCTGTCATCACCACATCATCAAAATTCATTCTCGTCCCCCCCATCTATTTTTGGGAATCACATTGACGTACAACGGAAATTTTAATCCCATTTCTAATGTATGCTATGTGTGTCAAACAGAATTATGCATCATGAATGGACAAATTTTATTGATGAAACTAAATCCCCCACTCACCCAACACATGCATTTTACAACAGCCACTCGCTCATTTTTTGATATGAAATGGTGATTCAAATATCATTTTTCATACAAATATTTTGATGCAAATTCTACCTGAATTCTTTTCCCTCTGATGATGCCCATCTCTTCCAGTTTACACAATTATTTACCAACTTTTCAATTTTATTTGCAAAACTTAATTGAAGCAATTCATTCAATTTTTTTAAAATTCTTCACCGTTTAATTATTATATGTCGGGAGCTAATAAGCTACGTTCATTCCTACACTTGAATTAGTGGTAATGAAATTGGCACGTACATATATATATAAAAGGGCGGGAAGGAATTCTCTTGATTCCCATCCGGAGAAACCTTGACTGTCATTGCCAAAAGTCTAGACAATCCCTTTCCAGCACAATCTCAGTCAGAAACATCCAGAATACAGAATAAGTGATATGCGTGGTCAGAGAGAGAGAAAGGGAGACAACAAAAAGCCGTCCATCCGACAGCTGTTTGCCTGATCCAGAAAAGTGACTCCACAATGTCCTCCTCCTCCCCGTGTATCACACACACTCACACTAAATGGGGAAATGGTGTTGGCAAAAATAAACAACATTTCTCTCCTCCCTTGGAGAATGCAGAGAATGCGGAATCTGAACAACCTTTCAGTGTAACAACGTTGCTCTCTCTTATCATATTTCCAATCTGTCTTCTCCAAAAACCCAACTTCCTCTTCTCACCCTGTCTCTCTCTCTCTCTGTACAGAGTCTGTACCTTCTCATGAAACTTTCCAAGGTAAAAGGAAAAGTAGAGTGAAAAGACGTTAGAATTTATCTTTAAAGGAACTCTCCCTCACTCTCTTTCTCCATTTGGTGTGGTGTGACCACTTGTCATTTTATCAGGGAATGTTTGTCACTTTACAAAAGAGCAGATCCAAGTTTCGGGTGTTTATACACTTGAAGAGGACGAGGACCTGCACGGGGGCGGATAGAGGAATGGGAGAGTCGTCATTGAACCTTATATTTTACACATACACCCTCTTGTCCTATAATCTTTTGTGTGTGTGTGTGTGTGTGTGTGTGTGTGTGTGCTTTTAGGAGCTGAATAGCTGTAGTAGTGTGTCTGCCTGCTGTGTTAAAAATATTTCGGTCTGTGTCACTCTACGCGTCTGGTTCCACAGCTTTCCATGTAATAGAGTATGAGAAATTTTTCATAAAACCTTCCTTCTGTTTCCTCCTCTCTCTCTCTTCTGCAGTCCATTGCAAGCACACACACATTCTCACACGGGGTATAATAAAATATACTGCAGATTGCGACTGCACAAACAGAACGAGTCATTTATTTATTTTTTCGAAAAAAGGGTGGGGAATCGGTGGGAAAGAACACATTATTTATAAACAATAAATAACCTTGCAGCCTTATCCTCCTCCTTCAATTTAAACAGAGATACCATTAAATTTGAACTAAGATACTCCATTAAATTTTTATAAACACTGAAAGCACACACAACAAACGTTACTCTGCTAAATTGTCCAAATAAAATATTCTACGTTGTTTCATCCAGTTAATAACCCACCCATATTTTCCTCCTCACGATTGTATGTGTGAGTTGTGGTGTTG
This sequence comes from Pygmarrhopalites habei, assembly GCA_009870185.1. NCBI lineage: Eukaryota > Metazoa > Arthropoda > Collembola > Symphypleona > Arrhopalitidae > Pygmarrhopalites > Pygmarrhopalites habei. The sequence goes on from WJFB01001098.1 coordinate 5,441, forward strand.
TGTTGTATTACTGGAAAGGAGGAGTAATTAATAATTAATTTATGACTCTGCCTCCATACCACTTTAATAAAATGAAAGACTCTCTTCAATCATACTTCATACCTCTTTTAAGCAATTAAATTAGACTAATGAAACTTGGTAACAAATGGAGAGAGTACAGAGGAGAGACAGTGGGAATTTTCCTAATCATATAATGCATTTGTGTTGTGTGTGTGGAGACTTTTGGGTTTTTGCGCAAACAACACAGCTAGAGAGGAGGGGAATTAAAGTAAATAAATAACAAAAAAAGAATTGACACAGTCAAAGGAAAATCTCAAGACATTTGTCAAGAAGAAATGACATGAAATATTGAGAGAAAGAAGGAAAGAGAGAGGACTAGGAAGAGGAGGGGGGAAAGGAGAGAATTTTTTCAAAAAGGGAATGTCATCTTCTGCTTTGTCTTTCTTCCTTTGTCCCTGCCATTGTAATTTTTCCTAAACAAACACACACACTTTCCCTCTTTCTCCCGCTTTCTCTCTCTCTCGTGCACATCTATTATTGAGAAGTCGGGTCAAATAGAGTTGTTCTTCCAATATTCCCTTTGACATAATTTTTCATTTGAGCATAAGGTTATTTCACAGACACACACACACGACACAAGGACACGAATAGAGTCTATTGACTTTTCAAGGGAAGACAGAGGGGGGTGAAAGAGGAGGAGGAGGATGAAGGGGACGGGGGGTTAGAAAGGAGGAAAAAGGCAATGAAAAATTGTTATGACTTCTTTATATTCGTGTTTACAACATTCGATAACTTCCGCTCTTTCCCCCTCCCCCCGTATTATAGAATTTTGGGAAGGCAATGAAAAATGAAAGGATGCTGTCTAGTCTTCATGTTCCAGGAAATTCAACACTCTTCCTCAAATGTACTTCCCTCTCTCCCTCTCCTTTCCCCCTTGTTGTGTGTGTGTGCCTTTTCGCAGGATGATATTCTAAGACTTCTCTCTCTCTCTAGCTGTATATTCACACAACATTTTGTATGCACTATTCAGATGTGAATAGTATTTTATCAACTCGTTCAATAGATCTCTCCGATTTTCATGATGATGCCTTACAACTGCAGAAGAAATGAATAGAGAAGAGAGAGAGATGGTCGTATAGTTCTTGGTAGGATTTTTGCAACTCTTTTCTTATTATCACATTAGCACTAACTCACGCCCCACCCTCCTCCTCCCCATACCGATTTCCGCGAGATATGTTAAATAAGTTTTTAATTTCATTGAGAAAAAGTTACAAATGAACTGTGGGAACTTTCCACAGACACACGCAGAGAGAGAGACACACGCCTACATAAGTACTTATGCGTGAATTGAGGAATAAAAGATTTTTTTGCGTATGAATCTACTACACTTTTGAAAAAAAAATTTGAGGGAAGAAAAAAAAAAGTTTTTTGTATGGAAAAAATATTATGGATTGACAGTATAAGTGAAGCAGTTATTTTTCCCTTTGGGCTACTTCACCATTTATTATCCTCGTCAACTACTTTCTCCCTTTTTCCCTTTCTCCCTTCTCTCATTTTCTCTATTTATGTCTATATAGTCTTACTTCCTGAGGGTTTTATGCTCACAATTGGCCCTCTCTCCTTCTCCCTCTCTCTCCCTGTCTGTGTGTGTCTGCTTTGTAAACTCTACCCATGCTTCACCAGCTGAGACATCGAGGATCAATTGTGTGTGGGGGGGGGGGGAGAGAGAAAGGGAGGTAGGGCGGTGAAAAGCGAAGGAGGGGGGATATAAAAAATCAGACGTCTTTGCAACCACAAAAAGCTCTCTCTGAGAAATATATTTATCAAAAAATATGTTTTATGATGACTAAGGAGTACTCAAACGAGTTCATTAGTCTGCTCGGGTGACTCAATAATTCTTGGATAATAAAAATCGGAGGAAATTGCGATGAATACAAAAGAAAGCGGGTGTGTGTGTGAGGAGTGGGTGTACATGGAAGGAAAAAGGTACATTTTAATTAGTTGTCTTTGCAGGGGAAAGAGGGAAGGAGGTGGGGGTGCAGAAAACAAAAGGGAGAACAATGGGAGCGGCTGGATAACTGACACACAAGACAAGGGTATCGTGTGTATCGAGACGGGAGACTTCATACTTCATGGCTAGACGGTGGCGAAGATTGAGTAAGACCAAATGTACCAAAGAAACGTCTTCTTTCTTTTTAATAAAGCTCTTCCTCTACCTGGGCACACTGTACACTGTAGTAGGTAGGAGAAAGGGTGAGTGGGATTTCATGGTTCAAGTGGTTTTAATTACTTTGATTCGATAACCCAGGATTTCTATGTAATAAATACGGGTTTGTGCCCATCACGAGTTATCCCGCGTCGCTTTCTCTTTCTCTTTACTGGAGGGAGAGTCAGCTGGAAAAGGGTTTAAAAATTTGTACGGGACGTTTTACAGGTGTTGAAGCTTTAAATTAACGTTGTGTCTGAGTATTTTAAGGGATACTGTAAAAATGGGAATGCGAGTCGTGCACTTGGATGTGATTTTTTTGAAATTTAAGAATTAAGCAAATCACATATTTAAATTTGTCCTAATCTACAGATAAGATTTTTTGTCAAACCGATTAAGGAGTCACTGATAATGACGAAACAGAATCAATAGCAAGAAAATCTTGAGCGGCTTCATCAATATCCATTACGGTAGTCGTCAAAGGTGAAAATATAGGGAATATGAAAAATTCTACTGTACTACACACAAACGAAACTATGAAACGGCTGAGAGAAATGAAAAAATTAGGAGTGAGTGAGAAGCGGTGTATTTCAACTCGTCCTTCAACTTCCGCCGAAAGAACATTCTCCCAAGCCAGTCAGCTAGACACACACACACACACACAACCGTCCCGAGTCAATGGAGAAGGTTCTTGAAGATTTTTCAGGGTAGTTAAATTACGAGTTTCCATTTCACCCAAAATGCTCGGTATACTTTTGACTATGGCTTTTTTTATAGTTGAACTTGTAACTATTATCGTCTTCCTCCCCTTTTCTTTCTCTCTCTCCCTCTCTCACTCACTCTTTCCTGTAGGTAGGTACAAGTTCGTGTGCTCTTATGAGTGCACAAGAAGCTCCATTAGTAGATTTGATCTCCACCCAGCCTCTCTCTCTCTCTCCTTCCTCCCGTCTCTCATCCATTGACCAAGTACACTCTTTGTAAGACCAACTTGAGCCCGCCTAATACTTAATACTTTTAAGTAAACAAACACTCACCTGTGCCCTCTCTCTTCCTTTCCAATCCCGCCCATCTCTTCATTCTCCTTCACTAAATGTATTTTTTTCATCATCAAAAAAATCGACAACAAACTTTTCGAAAATTTTTCCTCTCTCTCTCTCTCTCTCTATTTTCTCCTTCACATAAAATACACCGCTCAAGGGCGGAACGGAAGGGAGGGGTGCGCGGTGTGGTGCGGTGGGAGGAAACGGGGTCAAAGGGAATCATCAACGTCTCAAATATCCGACGTTCATTAAAGCCAACATCCAGTACCATCAAACCTCACTCTTTAATTTCAAGCATGGCAGAGTGTAAACGCAAAAAAATAAAGAGAGCGAGAGGAAAATTTGAGAAAATCCCTTCCTTCAATTAACATTGTTAGGAGAAAAAGCACAACAAGAAAATCTAGCCTGGAGTGTGTTTAGAATTTTCAGGTTGGGTGTTCATAAATTAAAATTCACTCTCCATCAAAATTGTTTTTCTAAGGACTTTAGTCTATAAATTTATTATACGAGGAAGAAACGCACATCTTTTGACCTTCTTATTATTTTCCTATATTACCTAACCATAGACACACACGTGTGCCATGTATTATATGTGTGTACTACCTGTACACATTATTCACATTGTCGAGTCAAATTAAGGATTCTGAAGTCAAAAGAGTGGGAGTCACAAGAGGAAGGAAGAAAAAGTGAGGAGTACATATTTAAAAAATGATAGAGCCTTCTCCACAGATTCCCCAGAGCAAAATATGAACGAGATATATAGAGAGAGGAGAGGGAGGGAGAGAAAAGAGAAAACATACGTAAGATTCACAGAGGGGAGCATCTGTTCTGACTAGAGCAAACACAATTGGATTTCAACCGAGAGAAAAGATTTTTTTCCACCCTACAACCAACTAAACCGTTCGAAAAGAGTGGAACATGGTTTCCCCGTCGAATCAAGAATCCAAAAAAGACACATTTTTTCTTTCAAGAGGCACAAGAATAGAAAAGGGGATGAGGCTGGACGCCTCTCCCTGCGTGTACGTGTGTATATAGCAAATATTTGAATAATCACAAAATTTTACATGTAGGGCAGTCATAACCGATATAGCATCTACAATATATATATATAGAATGTACGAGACATAGGACAAGCCAACCGCTTAAAACTTTTCCTACTTTTTTTTGTGAAAAGTGCGATTGAAGGATTAAGATTGAGGGAAGGTGGACAAGTACGAAATAAAGTAGAGTGCTTAAAAAAGGCTTTTGCATTTTCCCCCTACGTCAAGGGTGAGGACTGTCGTTCTGACAATGTATACATCCTACGTGTGTGTGTGTGTGTTTGTGTGGAGAACAGAGGACGAGGGATGGTGAGGACAAACCTGCTTTTCCCTGGATTTAGCCAACTTTTCCTCCATGCCAATGACAGCTAATGCATACAAAAGCAAAGGGAAAAGATGCAAAAAAAGCTGTGGTTGCCTCTGAGGTTGTGACGACTTTCTCTTCTCCCTCTCTCTCTTTCTTACATCGAGTGAAGACCTTGGGACAGGGAAGCTGTAGAGTGCTTTAATCATTTCCATAGATTTTTTTGACTATCTACAGAATAAAATGTAGGGAGAAAGAAGAAGAAGAGGAGGAAGGAAGGAGGGAGAACAAGAATGGGAAAGAAAAGAACCCCGAGAGGGTTGATCCTGACTCTCTTAATCTGGAATCTATATGAAAGAAAGTATAGGAGGATGATTTGTCCGTATATTTTTTTTACATATGTCTTAAATTACATGCACAGGAGACTACCATCATGTTAGAATGTAAGTAGAAAGAATGAGTAGTCGTCAAAAGTTTTTTTTACTCAGCCACATCCAACATCCAACGTTGCATATTGATGATCAACTGTCAAACCAAAACTAAAACCCCAAATTCTTCTTCTTCTTCTCCTCCGCCTTCTTTTTTTCTGCAACTTCCACTTCACATCATCTCAATCAGCTGTGCCCTTTTCTCCTGGTTCCATTCAAAAGACATTCACATTTAAAAATCGACAAAAAGTTTTTTCCCTCTTCCTCTCCACTTCTGTAGATCCTCCTCCTCGCTTTCTTGTGCCGCTGGTGTGGGAGCTACGGAATATTTTATCCGAGGATTATGAGAAGAGGTGAGATTTTTGTCTGTCCGTCTTTTTCTCTCTCTCCCACTCTCTTTCGCTCTCTTTTAGGGTTTAGCTGGCGGCAATCCGATTGACAAGAGTTTCCTCTATTCCAATACATAAGGGAGGATGTGGGAAAGCCACAGAGGACAATTTAAAAATATCCGCCACCAGCCAATTTCTTTCTCTGTAGATCAGGAGTCCAACAATTGCTTTCTCCTTTGCTTTCACTATTCTTCTTATTTTTCACTGAACTCTAAAGCTTCTTTGTACAGTATACAAGCAAATTTGGAATTTTTTTAATAGATCGTACACCATTCAAAAAGCATTTCAAACATTGTTCATTTTCCGCTGATATGAAAATCGAAATTAATTTAGAGACCTAGTTTTTGAATATTTTCAAAAAATAATTTCAATCAAAAAAGGTAAAGAACCTGCGAAAGGCATAGCAAAATCCGCGGAACGATTTCACTTCTCATGTCATAATACGGAGAAAAGGGAAAAAAATGATAGTCATTTGGGCTGCCTGCGTTTGATTTCTTCAATTTTTTCCCCTTTTGCCTTTCCTCCTAGGAACCCGCCCGCCCGCCTGTGTGTGTTGGGTCGGATTTCCACAGGGGACAAAACGAGAAACGCTTTGAGGGGCACTTTGGATCCTTGCAAATTATTTCACTCGCCTCACCTCACCCAATTCTCATCAGAGGTTTCCACCACACAGACACACACACACAAAGTACAAACCCGTAGACACACACACAAGACCCACACACAGAGAAAGATACGAGAGAGGGAGAGAGAGACAAGGCAACAAGAAGATGACCCCTCAAAATATGTGAGCTCATAACTGCCCACTGTCGTCCATCAAAGGAAGAGGGGAAAAAAATTCGTCTTCTGCGTCGCCACAAACCACTCTCACTACTTTTTTCTTTTCTCCCTTCACTTTGTGGCATCATTCTTCTTTTATCCACTTGTCTCTCTCCCTATCTTCCCCCTCAACTCACTCTCTGTCCCTTTTTTATCAGAAACTGAGAGCGAAGAGTCATAAAATAACGTTATATAAATTTTTACCGCCTCCTTCCTCTCTTCCTCTCAAAACCAAAAAAGTGTTCTTTTAAAGTTGAAACTGAATCTTTGCCATCTCATCAGAGTAATAGAAGGAGGATAAGACTCTCATCGTATATTTATACCCTCGGATTTATACCCTCTTTCTCTGTTTGTGTGAACTAATATCCACCTTTCATCCTTCTGTTCTCTGTCTGTCAATGGTGGAAAAAACAGAGATAGACAAAATGTTCATGCATACGGAGTAGTCCGTGTGTGGTTTGTACCTTGTCCCTGGAAATAGTATCTAAATTACATTATATCATTCTCCACATCCCTTTGGTCTTGGGTCATTATATTAAACTCGTGTCGTTTCCAGACGCAATTTGCTAAAGTAGTCGAAAGAGAGAAAGAGAGAGAGACAGGGCCAATGCCATCCTGACATTGGCACTACCGCTCCACTGGCATTGATCTCCTTACCCAAGTTTTCCCTACTTTAACTTGCCATTAGGAAAGAGGAGGAGGAGGAGGAGGAGGAGAAGAAGGGTAGACATTCAACCTCATCCACAACATTTTCAATAAGTTTACCATCTTCCCTCCCTTAATGGCTCCTTGCTCACTCATCACATCATCACTAACTATTTCTATCCCATCCTCTCCTCTCTTCTTCTTCTTAACTTTGACCGTTTTCTCACACAGCAATTCCCTTCCTTCTTCTTCCATTCTCATTTTCAGTGTCCATGGCTTCATGTGCGGAAGACATGAAAAACGGGAAGGATGAGTTTTTTTCCCAGCCAACATTATGTCAACATTTCTGGTTTACAATTGACTTTTACTCTACCCCGTTGTGAGGAAGGAAATATATTTATTGTTTTCCGTGGGAAAGGGAAGAGGAGAAAAGTTTTTCCAACAGAATTGGCGGGACATTCAAATACCGTTATATGTGCAGTTGGTACAGTTCAAATTTTAGTTCCAAATTCTTACTTCTCTTCTTCCCTTGCCCTTGTTCCGTCCTCCATCATTTTTTATTCAATCTCGTAGAATTTGATGAGCGGAAGTGAAAGTCGTAAATGATTTTTTTTTCAACAAAATTCAGTGTATACAGTAAAATTTAAATGTTATTTTTAGAAATAAATGAAGATGAAATTTGAATGTTTTATTTTTTATTATAATAACAATAAAATATTCCGTCTAAAATATATGGAAAAAACTGGAATTGAAGGATTTAATTCAAAATCTATAAGAATAAAATTTTGAAACGCCCCTCATTCCAACTAATTTGTTGTCATAATTTTCCTGAAATTCTCTCTCACCCTCTCTCTGAAATTCCGAGAAGACCATTGTCTTAAATACCTATAATAATTTGCTTCTTAATTCATATTTTCAATTGTTACAAACTTTCCTCTCACCAGCTCATGACTCAAAGAGGAGGGGATGAAGGAAAAGCTGACAAAGAGATGGCCAGACGGAGGAGGAGGCGAAGGAGAGACTTGAGTGTTTGGAGATGACACAGTTTATGTGAAAACTTTATGACCACCTCAGCACTCGCATTGTTCACTCTTTTTCCTCAGGCCAAATTTATGAGACTACCATTGGGGTCGGGAGGGTTGAAGACAAGCCTTCTCACGGATGGCCATCCACTCGTATCCGTACGGATATGCTTATACGGATACGGCTGAAACGGATACGGATGGAAACGGATGGCATCCATACGGATAACGGATGATCCGTGGATCATCCATGAGAAGGCTTGGTTGAAGAGGAGGAGGGGAGGAGAAAGGACCAGGAGAGGACAATGCAACCGTTGATGACACTCACTGGCAATCATAAAAAAATATATGATCTGCCATTCTTCCCACCCAATCCTCCTCCTCCTCATCTTTGCTTTCTCTTACTTTCTCTCTCTCTCTCTCTTGTACACTTTCTTCCGCTCTCTTGATCTGCCCTAATTTTCCTGTATGTGGCTGTGGAAAGGGATTGAAACGTTTGTTCCGTTATTTTAATTCGAAGACTTTTTCTCTTTCTATATGGACATATAAAAAAACATTGAATGTTAACACTTGTATTCCCTCCCATTCCCTCAATTTTATCTCAGATATAAACTGGAGACCCTTCAGAGTGAAAGTGGGAGAAAGGAGGGGGAGGAAGACGTGTGGATTTTCCACCCGCCTACTCACCACATCCGTGGATAAGAGAACAAGAAAAAAAGGAACGAGAGACTTTTTGATTTTTTTCTTATTTGACTCTTCCATTCCTCATCCTTTCATCTCATCTCATTGGAAATTAGTACCTAGACTCCAACTCAATTGTACCTTCTTCTAGACGTTTTCAATCTCTCCCTCCTAAAAGCACTTACTGAAATTAAATGACATGGACCCTTCTTTCCCTCTCCTCCTCTTCACAAGGATAGTAGAGTAAAGGAAAGGAAAGGCCAATGCATTTTGTGTGGGTTTTGATTGCACCCTCAACATAGACATCTAATGTGTGGTGTGTGTGCCGTCCTTACAAATTTATACGAATTAAAACAAAAGGACGAGGAGACAGAGAGATGTGATGTTTCTTGTTTGATGTTCAGATTATTTTGACAGCCTCGAGGAAATACTCCGCGACAACCCATGTTAGCTGGAATTGAAGTCTGAGGGAGAAGAAGGGGAATGCAATGTGAGAAAGAGAAGAGAAAGTAAGTTGTAGAAAAAAAACTTTCATTTCACATGAACCTCATAATGTTTGTGATGGTGTGTGTGTGTGTCTACGTGTGTGTGGAAGGTTCCATTTTAATTTTTCATCATGGACTTAATCATGATGATTCGGGTTTTTCGGGAATAAGATGAGAACGAGGACACGGATGATGTTTGCCTTTACTCTACTTTTGTGTCATGTGAACATCTTCATGGTATATTTATCCTTTGGAGGTCAGAATTTAAGACGGACTTTGTCTGTCCATGTAGCGTGTGTGTGTGCCGGAGGGGGAAGAGTCAGGTGAAGCTGTGCACCATATGTCCACATTTTTTTCAGAGAGAGAGAAAATAACCACAATAAAAGGGAAGAGCACACATAGAGACACGAGACTTGTATCATTTTAGGAAGAATTGTATTTCGTGTGGGATCTTAACAAGAAGCTTGAGAGAGAGAGAGAAATGGAAGGGTGAAAGTCGAGATGGAAGGTAATGTAATTGGTAACTATATGAGAGCTGGGAGGGCTGGAGTGGTTGGAGTAGGGGTAGATGGGAAGGCACAGATGACAAGGAAAACAACAAGGAAGAGAGAGAGGGAGAGACAGAGAATGTCACAGATTGATTGAACAATGACCGTCTTTACTTTTCCCCCTTCCTCTCCCTTTCTCATTTTCTTTGCTCTTTGTTGGCGAGATTTTTCTAATCAAAAAAAGAAGCCGGCAAATGAAGTCTTGATAGGATCTCGTGGATAGCGTGTGTGGGGAGTGAGATTGTGTGTGTGTGCATGTCTTGGGATGATAGAAACCACCATCATACATGACCCACAGCATAAGTGTACTTGTTTTTTCTTATCTTAAGAAGGACAAGAGGGGATGTGGTATGTGTGAAAGAGAAATGAGAGTGAAAGGAGGGATGAAAAAAGTTAGAGAGGGTGTGGCGGGATGCTGGAGGAAGAACTTTATTTTCAAGAAATCTTTGGATGGAGGAGGAAAAATAAGATTACTCATAGTGCAAACCTCAATTTCTCCACTTTTAATAAGAGAGAGGAGTCTGTGTGACCTGTGCCTATGCGTGACACGGCGACCTTTCAAAATAGGACATCCAATTTCTGATCCAAATCTAATCATATAAAAAAAGACGTGATTTTTTAATGCTGAAAAGATGGCATTAAATTTTAATTGCACTTTGCATTTAAAATTCTAATGTATTTCCTACTTTATAAAAATTTCCATTTAAAGTCAATCAAATATAAAACTTTCAACAAAACATTTCTGCATGCAGCCTAATTATTTCCTTAGAATTCAAAATATATCCAATGAACTCATTTTTCGTTGAAATAAATAGCAATTCAGCATAATCCTTCATTCTATTGCCTGTCTATGCATGAAAATATGAGTTTAATATTCCTCCTGCTACGGAGTTGAGTGCTATTGATGTATCCTCCCGTCGACAGTGATATGACGAAGAAACCTTTTTGAACTTCCATCCGACTGGTTGTAAACTTTCCACGTCATCCGTACCCCCACAGTAGCCCGTATAATTTAAAAAACTAAAGCGAGAGAAAGGTGAATCAGGCCATCCTTTCATCCCTCCCAAAAAGACACACAATGTAAACTTTTTTTTGAAAAAAAAACCGGGGGAAAGGGGAAAGCTACAGGGGACGTTAATTGTACAATTTTTGTTCCATATCCACACACACAGTCTCTATCCTCCTCGCAACAACTTCAGCTGTACATGTACAAGCTGCGAGGACAGGTGAGACTTTCTCAAAAAATGTTCTATCTCCTTTTATGTACAAAATTCAACTTTCTCTTCCTTTCTCCCCCTCTCACTCCACAGATGAGACTGGTGAACACACAATCGTGTGTGTGTGTGTGTGTGTTTGGAGGGAGAAAGTCGGCAGGAGTTGTTATTAATTCTCATGGATTCCATGGACTCATTTCCTTTCATGTGATCCCTTGCATAAACATGAAAAGGAGGAGAGTATTCTCTATCTCTCTTTCCTTTAGGCTCCGCTCTGCTATTTTGTTGTTCTCATGAAATCCGTGTGGGACAAGGAAGGAGAAAATTGAGCACCCAGAAAGACAACCCACGACGAGGAGTCATCATGGGATCCAGGGGGATTGAAACGGTCCGGTTTTTGATCAAGTCAGAATCCACATGCGGCCCTCTCCTCCCTCAACCCAATCTCATCTCTTGTCTTCATTAACTCTCTCCTCCTCATCGGAACAACCAAATACACGCACATGGAGGGGAGGGAGATGAAGGGAGTCTCTCTGTGTAGGTCATACTGTCACGTCTACCTGAGGAAAGAAGAAAGACAGAGAGAGAAAGGGAAAGTAGGGAGAAAGTCGGAGTTTTGTTAATCCAGTTATGACAACGTTTTCCATCTTGCTTAAACAGTCTATACGCTATCTAAAAAGCCTTCCAGCCTTCACATGGGATATACATATAGGAGAGAAATGTGGAAATTAGAAAGCTTTCTGTGAAAAGAAAAGGTCTTTTCTATACACACATACATGGAGACAGCGACAAGGAGGGGGCGGTTGAATGATAGAGTTTTGTGGTGTGGGAATTGGTACGTTGTGTCGTCTGCGTGGAAGGAATAATTTAAATAGGGGATGAATTCATTCAGTGTGGACTTCAACTTCAATTAGGACCCCTTTAAAATCCCATGATTTATTTCATAGGCGAACACAAATCTCAACGGACTAAATTTATACTAATGACCCGCAAACATACAAATAGACACACACTCACACAATTTGGACAATTTTATTATGTACTTTTAACCCCCCATCAACATATCCTCCTCTCCTATGTTACTCTATAATTTGTACGTGTATGTGTGACTGTGTTTATGTGTTTGTGTGTGACTAGGGTTTCCACAATTATTCCCTGGAATGACACAATCCATATAAACACTCTCACAATTTGACACTCTCCCTCCCTCCCCCATTTCCTCAAAACTAACTTTTTGACGTGTTTAGAGCTCAACCATTCCCACTAACCTCCGTCTACACATACAGCCACAAAATCCCACTAATGCACTTCATACACAAATAGGCGTAGGGGGCAATTCACCAAAACTCAAGTTCTATCCCTCCTCCCCCCCTCTCTCTCTCGCTCTCTTTAAAAAGTTTTTACTTCTAAAAATGTTCTTCTCCTCTCTTCACAAGAAGAGTGTGCGTGTTTGTGTGTGTGTGTTTTTGTGTGTGGTATACCTCATTAACAAGAGTCGCTACGCTCCCCTTGTTCGCACAGCAAAGCATTAAATGTATGTAGTTGACAGTTAAGAAAGTCCATTAAAGGTTAGTGGTTTCGATAAATTCTCTCCCTTTCGAAAGGCTCCGTTAGAAAAAATATTAGCGACATTCGAAGACAATCAGATTTTTAAAAAAAAACTATTTCTAATGAATTTTTATTGAAGAAGAGAAGGCTAGGGATTAATGTACTTGTGTTAAATATAATTCACTTGAAGAAATGCTTCGTGAAAGAAATTTGGACATTTTTTGGATCTTCAAGCGACTCCTCCTTCTTAGTTTGTCATTGACAATTAATTTTAACAACTAATTTTCAGAAATTGACACTGGCCTTTTGGTATTTTTGCTCTATTATTACGTGTCTACGTATTACAATTCTTATAAGGACGTCATGGTAATCATTATATATGTTAAGCATAGTAACAGTATGAGTGTACCACTTTCTCCCCCTCTTTCCCCAGTAATTCCACGTAGTTAACTAAAGCCGTATGCATGGACGGTCGTGTAATGCCTACAAAGAGTTTCCTCTAAAAGAGGAGCTCATAAATCATTGGATGGAAACATTTAACTGGTTTAGAGCAAGAAATGACCTTATTATCAGGAGCAGCACACTTGGGCAAACCTCAAAGAGTTCCTCAGGGGAAAAAGTGCAGACTGAGCAGGGCAAGAGCAGCCAGAGGGAAATTCTCCACCTATACCTATATTTATACATGCACACACATACCAAGTAGAATTTCCTTTTTGAAAATATCCATTAGAAGCATTTCCTCCTCCCCCTTTCTCAAAAAAATAACTACCTTTCGCTCATCCTCCATTTTATTTTATCTCTCCTTTCTCTCTCCTCTTCTCCATTATAATGTATGACCTTCTTGCATATTAACACTCAGAATTCCCTCCATTCTCTTCTCTTCTTCCCTTCCCCTTCTCATCACAAACCTAGGAAATTGTGATCGTGGTTCTGATGCTCCTCCTATTCAACTCACACACACACACACTGGATAGATCCATTCAATTCAAAAATCTCGTCCGCTATCCATTTTGTGATGTCAGTTTAAGCTTATGTGAAGCATCAAATTCTATTCTCTCTTCCATCATCTCTCCTATTTTACCTTGATCTCCCTCTTTGCATACACTTCTCAATCGACTATCGAGGTTCCACACTCCAAGCCACAATCATGAGCCTCAACTTCAGAAGCGCCAGCCAGAGCAGGAGCAGGAGCAGACCCATACAAAAGCGTATATCCTAAATCTACTTTCATATCCAATGTTCTATGACAAGCACCTTTTTGGAGAAAGACAGTGAAAACGGAGAAAGAGAAAAAGAGGAAGAGAGACAGACAATTCCTCTGAACTTTTTTGTTTTCTTCATAAAGTTAAAATTGAACTCTCTTTCTCTTCCTCTGTGTATCTGTCTTTAGGCCGCATTTTGTTTGTTTGCGTAGCTTCTGAGAGAGAGAGAAGGGGAGAAGAGGAAAATGGGGCTCAAAAGGATTGGATACAAATAAGGTAGAAAAAGAGAAGGAACCCCTGACAATAGACCGTTGAGCTTTTTTCAAATGGAATGGAATGAAAAGGGATTATGGGTGCACTTGATACGAAAATTCTTTGACACATTGTACTACATACAAACAAAAAAAACATATACACCAAGATACACCCTCCATTTATTTCCAGTTGAAGTTTGGAAGGTAAACCGTGTCGCTATTTTTCCAATGGAAATTTGTGTGTCGAGGATTTCTCCGTGTCTATATGTGTGGGGAAGAGAGGGAGAGAGAGACAAGGGAGGAAATTGAAGAATAAGAAAGTTATCCCATTACAAGATCCAGTAATCGTGGTGACGGCACAGGAGAAGAGGAAGAGGAGGAGGTTTGTAAAAATACAGACCACACTACCATGTTGAATGTTGACTGGGCTATTATACAAGGAGGGAAGAGGTGGGAGACAGGGTTTGCGGTAAGCTAAGTGAGTGTAGGTGGGTGTGTGTGGAATACAGTGTGGAAGAAAGTATGCATTTTGTACGTAGGAGGATGAGCTCTATATGATGACATTAATCATAGTTTATATATAAAGGGGAGAGGAGGAGGACGAGAGGATGAGAAAAACTTTAGCCCTCTTCTCAGGAGAGAGTGAGGGAGATGCGGTGTAGAATGTGTAGATATAGAGATGGATATTTCTACGAGTAAATGCCATGTCTGCTCAAACTCAGGCTCTTCTTCTTCTACTTCCTCTTTTCTCTGTTTGTGCCTGCCTGTGTGTGTGTGTGGCTTTTACTCAAGCTTGGAAGGGGAGAGTAGAATGTTATTTGTGTAGACGATTCCTGGTCTCATTTAGAGTCTGCAACTTTCTCTCCTTGGTCTCTCTCTCTCATCTTTTTGAAAGAGGAAGCATCAATTCAGTGTCTTAAACTACCTCATCACATCTCCACATGCAAGGTTTCTAGTGGTTGATTTCATGGACTGGATGACTGGTGGTATTTCGGGGAAGTTGGCATGAGATGATGATGACATTAGAAATTCAAGGAGCTCTCCTCTCCCTCCCTCTCTCTCCCTATCTCAACAAAATGACTTTGACATTACCATAATTACACACACCCCAAGAAATATTGACACTAGGCGACTTTATATACCGTGTACACGGGAGCCAGGGAAGTGGGATGGGAGGAGGAGGGAGCAAAAATCGTTGAATTATATAGGAACAACCTGTACGAGTTTCTTGAGTGCACTCAGTGTACTCCTAGTGTACCTTCTACGTGTGTGTGTACTACACTATTGGGGAAAAGGTATAAAAGCTGTCGACTCGGATTTTTATGACATGGGATTATACAAAATAAAACGGAATAAAATAAATTTGTGCAAAATCCCCTCAGAATGTCGGGACATGGAAATGGAACTACCTTGACAGCACTTCCCAACATACACACACACACACCGTATCCCGTACCAGGCTGTGTGAGTGTGTGTGTGTGGAGTGCGGAAGAGGGGTGGAAAGAAAAGCATTTGTAACACATGCACAGACACACGTGTACACACACACAGGAAGGTTATGCCATGCTATTACGAGAGTCGTAAAAAAAGGCTTTAAGCACCCCGAGTCTTTATAACTACTTGCCGAGCATCTTCCTCTTCTCCCTCCTCCTCCTCTCTTCCTTCTACCCTATCTCAAGGTAATTTCGAAAGATGATTATTCCCGTAATTTTCCCTAGTCTCCTCCTCCTTCTCTTCTTCCTCCTGCTCATCTTATCTAATAATAATGGAGTGAAAGTGGGACTGTGTATTTAAAATTGCATCGTTTTTGCTCAACCTCCACAGACGAACAAAGAAAGACAAGACCAAAAGAGTAGTAGTAGTACTAAGAAGGGAAGACAATGTGAGGGATGGATAAAGAGGGAGAGATGAACAAGAAAGATGGTTGCATAAATGTCATCTAAAATAAAGGACTTGTCCTGGTCGTGTCACATGACACGTGGAGGATGCATCTTCCTCTCTTGTGCTACTCTAATGATAACAACGTCTGGGACGCCTCTTCTCTTGTCTTTCTCCCTCACTTTCCCTTCTTTTCTAAATACACCCTTCCACACACACACACACACTTCCACATTTAGTTAGCTGGTCCGTTGACTGGCTGACTATGTCTGCCAGTGACTATGGATGTCGTGCTGTACAATACTTTCCTTCTCGTGAAGTCTCGTGAAGACTTTGTAATTTGCTCTCAACGTCGTGTTTTCATATACAAGACACTATGAAGACATGGAGGGGTTGAGGGAGAGGAGAGGAGAGGGGAGAAGAGATAGAAGCATGACATAACTCTCCATTGATGTTTATCTTCTTTGTCTTGTCCCATTTCCTTCCTCCTCTTTTCCCGCAGAACAAAGTGGAGAAAATATCAAGCAAAAGAGAAGAGGGAAAGAAGAAGAAGAACGAGGCATTCATGGTTTTTTTCACGAGGTTTTTTTTCTGTCTGAATACAAAACAGAGACATAGACAGCCTAGGGGGCAGTTAGTCACGATTCAGCCAGAGAAATGAAATCCATAAGAGTATCTCGAGGCCATGACCACATGATGATTTTCTCCATGTATTTTTCCACACCCCACTGTACGGTGTGTGTGTATACGTATATATACGTACGTGTGTACAAGTTACCCGCTTAACTTGCACTCAGTCCCACTCCCTTCATCATTCATTGGTCCAACCCTGTGTATGTGTATTGTGATACATGGTGAGGCACAAATCCACTTTCTTTCCCACTATCTTTATTTATGTAA
The DNA here is from genome assembly GCA_009870185.1 of Pygmarrhopalites habei. NCBI lineage: Eukaryota > Metazoa > Arthropoda > Collembola > Symphypleona > Arrhopalitidae > Pygmarrhopalites > Pygmarrhopalites habei. The sequence continues at coordinate 22,044 of WJFB01001098.1, forward strand.
TGTACGAACGCATACACATGTATCTCCTCTAACCATTACTTTGGTTTCTCCTTCATCCACATTTCTGTACCCAGCTTTCTCTTCCTCTTCCTCACATCCCTAGCACACACTTTCACCAAAATTTTATATATATACAATTCTTACTGCATGTTCGTATGGAGGAGAAAGCAAAGACTTTTTGTGACTGCCGTTTTCTCTCTCTCACTTTCTCTCACAGATATACGGACCACTCCCTCACCATCTATTCTTTAATATTCTCTCCCCTTCCCTCCACCTGAGTAAAATGAATGGAAGACGCAAACACACACATATATAACAAACACAAATGGAGAAAGTAAACTCTTGAAAACTTGGTGAGCATGAATCTCATTTCTTTATGTATCCCAGACTTTTTTGCCATGGCTTTCCCCCGCTCTCTTTCTGCGTGTGTGTGTGTAGAAAGAGAGAGAGGGATAGAAGGGGCTAAAAGATGAGCCACTAAGGGCAGTGAATTTTCCATGTTGAAGCGTCGATTGACTATAACCTCCCATTTTCCCACCATATATAAAATTTATACTAACTCAACTGTGACTGTGATTCTTGTTGGCTGAGGGAGTGTGGACACTAAATGGTTGAGAAATGGGTGGACGGGACGAAGAGAGGGAGGAAGAGGGATAGTCCAAACTCCCTACACAATTATACTATGTGTGTCCATTAGCTTGTGTACATACCAGACACACACACACACAACCTTGTGTGTGTGGAGACCGAGAGACACGGACACGGCTCTGACACGCAGAGCGTGGAGGGGGGAGAAGGAATAGAGAAAGATGGACAAAAAAGTCTTAAAAGTCACCTCCCCCTGAGCAGTATAAAAAAAGGTAAGGAGGTTTCATGTACGACCAAGTCAAGGAGACGGAAGGGAAAAGGACGAGAGAAAATTGGTGAGAACAAAACGGAGTCATGTAAAATTCTCTTTCTCTGGGTTGTGACCACTCCATTACAAAAGGGTTGAGACGAATGTGTAAAAGAAAATGGATCGATATTATATTTTCAACTGTGCAACTGTGTGACCGTTTTACTTAAAGTCAGTCGACATGCACACAAAACAGGGAGGAGGAGGAGGAGGGGGTAGGACTGGAGCTGTCCTCGTAAAAAACGAGGGAGAGAGAAAGAGAGAGAAGAGAAAGTTGAGAGTGAGAGAATGGGAGAAAATTTCGATGAGAGAAAGTAAATGCATGCATTTGATGGGGAAAATAAGAGAGAAAACGGAGAGAGATTGCATTGGGATGTGACTACACAACTGACTATTTCAACGTGCTAACACGGAGAAAATTAAGTCTCGTAGAATTTTCTTTATTTTAAGAGACGTCAAGAGAGACCCAGAGAGAGAGAGGGAGAGAGAAGGGAAACAATCTGGAACGGTGCAGACGTGCAGACAAGAGTGTCATTGTATTTGGCGTATTTATAGGGGAAATACAAGGGGTTTCCTCTTTTCTCCTCTCTCTCCCTCTCACTCCTGTCTAATGGCCCACACATCCAATTCCTATACGTCCACATGATTGAATCAGTTTCTAAGTGTGAGGAATAGGAAAAGAACCAAGAAGTCTTGTCTCTCCATTATATTTCCTCCATGTATTCCTCCCTCCACACACACACGCACAGGCTGTGTTGTGGAGAGAACGAAAAATAGAGAGAGGGATGAGTTGGGAGAAAGTAGAGGATAGGGATGGTACGGTAGGATGACTTGAAAGCGTTTAAGCTAGACCAAGCAAGGCAATGGATTTAGTTAGCGTGATAACTTTCTCAATCCTCCCCCCCCCCCCCTCTTTCTCTGTATATATCCTGGGAGAGTGAGAGTGAAAGTGTGTGCCTGTGTGTGTGACTGAATATGAAGCGGCAGAAAATTTTCTGGAGACGTGGCTGCACAAGTTTCACTCACTCCGTCCATATATCATGAGATGTGAGATGGATGACAGGCCAAGTTGAGATGCACACGGAAAAATTGACGAGAGAAAGACTCGGAGGAGGAAGAGAAAGACGCTTCCATGCACACTGCATCCCTAGCCTACTCTGTGTGAGTGTGTATATGTGTGTGTGTTCAAGACATTCCTTTCCACCACATCCACTGGGTCATTCAGCCAGTATCTCGCAAGGAAGGGATGAACAAGGGAATAGACAGAAATGGCACAGTTCATGGATTTTGAGGGAACATGCTGCTGCCAATTTCATTTTTCCTTCTCCTCCTCCCCTTTCTAAAAAAAATGTTCGAGACAGTTGCTCTCTCTCAAAATGTGTATTATTCCTTGTCTGTATCGTGGATTCCGTGTTTTAACTCTCTATTTGCATTTTCGGAGAGAAAGAATTGAGCCGAAGGAAGATGAGGGAAAATGTATCAGGATCTTGATGCTCCACGCAGAAAAACGATGCATACAGGAATAATACAATGGAGGAGAGAGAGACACACACACACTTTGCTGAGCCAATGAAAAGTTTCACCTTACATCCAATTCCAATGAAGAATGAGACCATGAAGAACTCTTTCTTTATTTATGGTGAAAGTATATGAGTGTAAGTGTGTTTGTGTGTGTCTGTATATGGGGTTGATTATATCCGCAGTTTGTTATTCCATTTTCTCTCTCCTTCTCTGTAGGAGAGGGGGGGGACGGAGTGAAATTGTGTGTGTGTCTGTGTGACAGAGGGATGGATACCTACGATAGTTTTCCATATTTTTTATGAGAAAATAAGAGTGAGAGAAATACATAGAAAGGGAGAAAGTGGAATCATGCGAACGAAGCGGAGATCGCATCGTATAACGTAAATATCTTTATGTGTGTGTGTGTATGGTAAAATGTTGATGGAAGAAAGAGAATGAGAAAAGTATTCTTTCTCTGTGTCTTCAATCCAAAGGGAAAGTAAACGCAAATGTAGGTAAATGAGAACTCAGATTTGCGAGCTAAAGAGAGACAGAGTGTGTGTGTGTGAGGGAAGTGGGAAGTGAATGAGAAACGGCGTTGATAAAGTCCGAATCCCGAGGGGCTCGTAAACAAAAAAAACCCAGAGTAAGAAGAAGAAGAAGAAATAAAACGAAAGAGAAAGAAAACTCAGGTGAATGAATCGAGTGTTGAGCTTCTGTACCCACACACACAGCACACACACGCACACACACACACAAACAAACACACACAATGCCGTGCTTTGTGTGTGAGTACATGGAGTGCACTCGGCAGACTGGATTTGTTGGATTATTTAAAAGGATATTGGAGCCAGGGTTAAATATCCATTCCTAACCTTCTCCTTCTTCTCCTCTTGTAGGGAAGTAAAAGGAGTGAACACCACATTCGTCTCTTTGTACAGACCGTATTTACTCTCAGACAACCTCGGATTTCATTGTCAATCGAGGCTCCAGGACGATTGTCTCCCTTTACTCTATTTTGTTGTACTCTCCCATCTTCTACATTTCCACTTCAAATTGAATCTACGTCCATTCTGCTACTTTATATTGACAAGGAATTTTATGATGTGACAATTTGTGACAATTTTAATTAGTCACGTGTATAATTTGCAGATAATTAATTCTGCAAAAAATATTTTTTAAATAATTTTTTTAAATTTTCCTACTATGTTTTGAAATTCCAGGTTATTATTTTACCGTATACGGTACATGTTTCCTCTAAAATAATTTTAATACTCACAAGCCAAAACAAAACATTCACACACATTCTTCCCCCTTCCTCAACCATATTTCAATATGGACAAGATCAAGAGTTATTTCAAAAACAATTTGAAACCCTCCACTTCCTCCTCCCTTTTCTCCTCTCGAATGTACATAAACCTCTTGGAACAGACTTGGAAAGGTCGCATATAAAAACATTTTAGGAGCATAGAACAGGTCCATAAAAAACTAGCTAGTACTCTCCTTGCTTGGTCAAGCTTCTGATTCAGCCTCAACGCTCCATACTCAAGACGCAAGAGAGAGAGAGAAAGAGAGAGAGGAGGAGGAGGAGGGGGATATAAAAAAACAGACTTTGAAGCTCACCCGTCAACCTTCTCTAACCACTCTGAGCATGCAATTCCCTCCTCCTCCCTCTCTCCATTGCACTGCATTGTTTTTTCTCTTTGGGTGCTTTGGCAAAAAAACACATGACCTGTTTGAATTTCCATTTTCTCAGCTCTTTCTCCCCCCTCTCTCTCTCTTTATTGTCTCCTCCCCTCCCTTCTCTCTCTCTCGGTCTGTCGACTGTCGAATCGATGAAGAGAATGGGCTAAAGCTAAAGGAAGAAGTCAGAATAGGTCATGCAAATAAAAATAAAGAATTTTTTTCCTATAATTCTTTGCTTCCTATTTGACGACTCTCCCCGTCCAACCTTTTCTCTCTCTCTCTCTCTCTCTCCACCATTCCGACTCTCTCATTCCTTTTTTTCTTTCTCTCTCTCTCTTTCCTTTTCCGAGAAAATTCTTTTTTCTCATGTCAAATTGCTACTCTCCCTCCCTCCATTTGTGTTCGGAGAGGAAGGGGGGAAATTGTGGGCGTTTACAAAGATCCGAGCTACTTGTCGCCTCACTCAGATTCATATTTATTTTTTCATATTCATTTTCATTTTCCCATTCCCTACTTTTACTCACTACCCACTTTACCCTCGGATAATATATGGTCACAACACTTTGAATGACAAACTCTTTCTTCCTCTCTCTCTCTCTCACGCACCACACACACTTTCTTCCTCCACTATTTTTTTTGAACATCTTTTATTTTGCCAAAAGGAAAAAAAACTGTCTTTATTTTGGCTGATGAAACTGAGTCAAAATATATGACTGTGCTCGGAGAGCCAGATTCCCGGGAGTTGGAGGAGAAGTAGGAAGAGATGACATAGCTCAAAACTTGACAAAAGAAGGAATTTTTTTTTGAAGATTCGTATGTACTCTGCTGGAGTGAGTGTCACATTCCTCCTACACTCTCCTCTACTGTTCTTTAAAATATTTTCTATATTTTCCTCCTCTCTCCTCCGTCTGAAATTTTTCATCAATTTTCCTAGGCTGAGTCCGCCGTCCTCACACTGTCTCTCCCTGTCTCTCTCTCTTATCCTCTGTGACCGTGGCCAAGAATAGAGAGTGGGTGGCAATAAAGGGGAAACTTGTTATGATTACGGAGAGACTGTAAAGTCTACTGTATGTTGTCGGAGGTGGGGAGACCGAGAGCTCGAGAACAAATTGGGGAGAGACAGAGAACAGAGCCGATGAGGATGAGGATGCTTGGAGCATTGGCTGGCGTCTCTCTCTCTCCGAAAATTATTCAAGCGTTGTTGAAAACTTTTTCTATTACATTACTAACATGAATTTTCGCTCTGCCAATAATCTGCCTTTAGTCTCTTTCTCTCACTCTCTCTCTCTCAAATATTATAACACAAACATATCTACACGGGGATATCCACCTTCATATCTCATCATTCACTTTCCATCCTCGTCACTCACTACTCTTTCTCTCTCTCTCTCTCTCAATGGATATTATGATGAAGACTCGTTACATTAATTTTACTCCTAGCTCAACTCTCTCAACCATCCCTCCTCCGTGTGTGTACATATTATGAGCTTTTGTAGTAAAGGAGGAGGAGGAGGAGGGGAAAAAAGAAAAATCTCTATTACGTTTCTTGCATTTATAGTTGCAACCCTTTTTTTGCATCCTCGCTCTCTAAACGGAGTATGTAAAGAGGAGGAAGGAAATCTAACGCCGTCTCTCAAAATTAAACTCGTTTATATAGCCACTTTAGTAAAAATGACAAAATAAATCCTCATCATCATAAATAATGTACACACTTTCCCTCTCTCTTCCTTCTCTACTCCTCCTCCTCCTCTTCTGAAATTCTCTTCAATTTTTACAATCTTGAGAGGATCTCAGAATGTGCTGTCGTCCTCATTTCAATTTCTCTGATGGCCCTCCTCTTCTCTTCTTTATTGTGAAATCCTTGCATACCTACTACTCTGCCTTGTATAGGTATAATAGTTTTGCAATAAATTATGTAATTTTCCTTTCCAAATATTTTTATGTAAGCCAATAAAAATATTTTTTTCCCCTCTTTTTTCCGAAAAAAAAAATTTCATCTCATCTCATCTATTCTCCATTTCCATTTATATTGCATCCATTCGTCTATAATGACTCCTTACGAGTATACGAGTATAATGATGTCCTCAACATTGAGTATAGGAAGTTACATGGAATTTAACTAAAGTTGTGACAAAATGAAATGGGAAAATATCGATTTTCAACCCAAAGACTGGATTTAATTCGTACACGTGCAGTAAACAAACTGAAAGGCCCAACAGAAGTAGAAGTATAGAGGAAGACCAAGATTTTTTCTTCCTTCTCTGTATAAAAGAAGCTCACATCGAGGTAGCATTGATGATTGGGAAAAAGTTAGTCTGAGCGTGGTAATTTCAGGTTGATTTCCCAAAGCCAAGTACCAACCAGTGTGTGTGTGTGTGGAGGAGGGGGAAAGAGAGAGAGTCAAACTTTGAGGAGGGAGTGAGAGAGAGAGAGAAGCTTAGAAAAAGAGTTTTTGGGAGTTTTCATGTGGGATGGGAATGGATGTATGGCATATGATTTCTATTCACTTGGAGCACATCCTGCGGAAATCAGGTAAATAATATTTTTCAGGTAATAACAAGTGTAGACTGATGTTGATGGTGCTCCACCTGCTCTTCACTCTCTCTCTCTCTCTTCTCTGCTTGTATTTCTTTGTGTGGCTACGACTATGTGTGTGTTTTGAATATGAATTGAGTGGTGAGAGAGTTTCATCTCTTCATCGGAATTTATATGGGAAGGATTGGGAAAGGGGAGGAGAGGATTTCCACCTGTAAGATGCCTATGAGATTTTTGCATACACATTGTTACACACAAAATCCATATCAAAATCCACACAGGTGTATACAATGAGTGTGTCTGACTATGTATGCACGTCATGGATAAGGAAGGTTGGTGTATAATCTGAATTATTGGTCTATCGTGTCATCGTCAGGGTCATTCCGTGTAGAGCACACCATACTCTCTCACACATACACCACAGTGAATAGGAGGACATGACGGGTGGGATATTTGAGGGGTTGACAGGGAGAACTCAAAGGTGGTTTTCCTAACGTACAGCCAAATGTGGTCTGACTGACAATGAGCCTCCACCTCCTCTCAAAATTCTCAATTCTCAAATATATTCTCCTGACTGCATCTTGACACATTTCCCTTTAAATCCAGGGTGGAGGGATAGAGTCGTCGTCTCCCTCCCTCCCTCCGTTGAACGATACCATGTTATAAATGTACATACATTAAAGTCATAAAATATCTCAAGTCTCTCTCTCTCTCTCTCTCTCTCTCTCTCTCTCTATACACAAACAGAAGAATACAATAGTGTATAGGTAAAAAGGGGTACATAGTCATTACACTGGAATCTATTTCACTTCCTAAGGGAGAATCCGAGAGAAACGACTTTGAACCCCCTAATAGACACACACACACCTTCTTTCACTCTGTGTGTGTCTGTGTGTGTCAGACAAGACATGTCCCGCACACCACAAGAAAAGAGAGAAAGAAGATCAAGTTTTCTCCGAATCTCAATGAGATAATTTCGATTTATCCCTCCCCTCCTCTCCTCCTCTTCTCCTTTCCCTCCACATCTCGCACCTTCTCTAACCACACCAACTTCCAATCCTTCTGATCTCTGTCTTCGTTGAAATGCGGCGTATGTGTGTATATTTGGGAAACGGAGGATCGAGTCGCAAGCGGGGGTTTTTCCTCCTCCTTCTTCGGTTTTTCTGAATAAAGTTTTTTTTCCCTGACTCTCAATTCTCATGAACTATGACACGGATCGTACAGTCAAAACTCCATTTGACTCGATCGTCCTCCCTACCCACCCTGTGAACACACACCACACACACATCCACACAATCGTTCAACTTCGGTTTAAGAAAACGGAGGAAAAGAAGAGGAGAGAAAAAGTTTGGGGCTTCAAAGTCTTTTACCTTAGTCTAAAGACAGTTTGAAGAATTCCAAAATGTTTCCTCTTTTTCTTTCTCCCCTTCTCTCCTCCCTCACTCAAATTAATAATACATGACATGAATTAGTAATGCCCAGAGAGAAATAGAACGCACTGCATCAGTCCTTCCGCGTGTCTCCCTTTCTCCCTGTGTGGTGTGTACTTTTGTCTCTCATCCACCCTTCTCCTCCTCCTCCCTTCTCTCACCCTCTTCAACCGCTTGCAAAAAAAGAAATAACCTTGGCATTTGTACATTTTCCAATGTAACCTGTGGTGGTGGTGGTGATGTGTGTGTGCTGCGTGTGTGTGTGTGTGGATTGTGGTGATATTTGAATATTTGTAAAGCATTTCTCCCAGCTATTTTCAAATTCAAGACTCACACTGATTGAAGCATCCTTTTGCTCTTTAGCCAGTATTGCTCAATTTAAGCGTGAACAAAGTCACATACACTCAGTTTCATCCATCCACACACACTCACACACGCACACACAGAGCGAGAGCCAAAATGGAGGCTAGACCGAACCAAATGGAAAATGGGTGACAAATAATATGGAAAAATATACACAGAGCAGTAGGGAAGAAGAAGAGGAGCAGATTTTGTGTGACGTAGGCCAAGCCTAGTTCAAACTCGGCTGATGCTCTCTTTCTTTCTTTCTCTATCGTTTGAATTTCAATAAAATAAAAATCCATTCGAGATTTTTGTACATTCCAAGCTTTTTTTCATCAATTTGATTGAAATAAATTTTTATATTCCAATGGTTAAAAAACTGTTTCTTTTCAGAATTAGTCACATATCATTTAACATCGTTAGGTTGGATTCAATTTGAAAAGACAGAAAAGAGAAGAGAGACTAGTCATCTTCTCTCTCTCTCTCTCTCATTCATTCATATTGTACAGGGGCAAACTTTCAGCTTGTGTAAGATTTATGGAGAGAGAAACCTTGCGTACTGAGTTTTTTGTTTTTTACGTGTGTGTACATACTACACTGTCACTGTGTGAGGAGAAGGGAGGGAAGAGTGTGTGTGGAGAGAAAAAGTTGGAGTGTATGATATAATTTCTAAAATGATATCATTAGAATTAGAAGTATTATGAGGGAGTCCATAAGCTGTGGGAGAGAGAGGGGGAAGAAGAACAAATCTATAGGATCATCAATGGCAATGGAGTCTCTCTGTATCGACTCTGTATGGAGAGAGACAGAGACACAGAGAGAAGAGTTGAATGAGTCTGTTCCTAAAAACGTAATCCTGGAGTGTATATGCCATTATACAGAGAGAGAGAAATACATTATAGAGGAGGAAGAGGATGCTCCTGTTTCGAAGGACTATTTGATTTATTGCAGAAAATCCTTTTACATTTCCCGACTCTCCTTCTCTCTCCGACTATGTACTTGTGTGTGTGTGTCTGAGTGGGGTATATGTGTGTCATACATAGGTCTCCCCATTCTACACAAGACTATTATCTACCTATCCTCTTGATGAGAAAGGAAAACAAGAACAAGTTCCAAACCCCTCCACCCTCTCAATCTATCTTTTCCATTAAACTATTTAATGGCTTTTAAGAGTAAAAAGCTTTTCATTCCCTCCCTTTCTTAGTTTTGGGGCTGATAGATAGGAAAAGGACGGAAGGATAGCTTTAACCTATTCGTCCAAACTAAAATATTATTTTTATCCCTCCCATCCCCTCTCCTTCTTCTCCCAAGGATCCTTCAGAAAAATATTTCCAGTTGACAATTTCATTAAGATGTTACGTAATCATCACATTTAATTTGACTGCGTCCCCCTCACTCCCAAACACACACATACACAAAGCACACACAATTTCATGAGTGAGTTGATGAAGAGGAGAAATATTTTGGAGCCATTCATTTGTGACGTGATTAAGTGGATCCTTTTGAGATATTACTCTCTCAAGACTCACCAGTGTAAACGTACACTGTGCTACCGTATGATCGTGTGTGTGCCTTATGGAGAGAGAGAGGAGGGGGGACAGAGTTTTGAACATTTACACGTAGTACATACAAGCATGTACACACAGTTGACATGTGATAAATATGTCATATGAAACTGTGCTCTTCATCTTGTCATCAAGAATGATGAGTTAAATGGGCTTGGTCATTTCACACAAACACACCACACAGTCACAACAAGAATTATTTAAGTTGACTGTGTGTGTGCCACACAATTTTCGCACATTATTTAATTTTACACATCCTTCGATCTGTGTACTCTGTGTGGGGGCCAGGGGAGGAAAAGTGGGATTTTTATGTGTTTTTGCAGAATTGTCGCTTTACCATCCTTGTCTTGGGCATTCATTGGTCAATGGATAATTAAATTTCACAACTAAATGAGTCATTTGTATGAAGAATCTCCATAAACTACACTTCCAATGAATGTGTCAATTATCACATTATCACGCATGTCCCTCTGCGTTTAAGAGCAAAAAAATGGAAAATTGTAGGGAAGACAAAATTTCAAGCTTCCAGAGAATTCCCAATTTTCTCTACAGGATATTTTATTAAAAAAAATGGATTTTTGAGAACTACAGAGGAAAAAATAAAGAGAAAAAGACTTACATGGGTATACATTGGAGTTTGCATCCTCGTTTCCGCTTGCTTGGTCTCAACCAAGACGACGCGTAGATCCTCCTTCAGAATTGACAATGGGGAAAAGGGAGGAGGAGGAAAGAAGAAGAGTGAGTGGGATTGGAATGCTTTTGCTTCGTGACAAATATCCTAGAGACTCCAGGTCAACGAGACAAACACTGAAAAACACAAAACCCACCCGCCCTTTCACTCTTTCTCTCTCTCACTCTCTCTCTCTTTCTGTGAAGTGTTGAGATAGAGGGTGAAAATGAAGATTGACCCAGATAACTGGTCGTCAGATATCCAGTGAAAGAGATAGAGAGAGGGGTTCAATTTCCAGTATAAATTGGTCTGGTTCTCTTCTCCTTATCCCTGACACTCTTTCCTTGGATTTGATGCTCTGTTGGGATGTTCACTGGGGATATTCTTCCACGATTCTTCCGATACAATTAATGTCCATTTTGGAGCAATTGAAAAAATCCAACGGGAATTCTTCCAACTCTGTCAAATCGTCCAAATTTCTCATTTGATGAGAATCTTCAAGAAGAAGGAAGGCTGAGACTCACACTGAACTCACACACTGCACACACACACGCACAATTTTCTCCCAAATATTTTTTTTGAAGGGTGAGAGAAGGAATTTTGAGTAACACACACTTTTGACAAAAATAATAATAATATATAATCAAGTGTGGAGAGAGAAATGCAGACACTGACGAGAGTGAGGATTTGTCACCTCACATGTTGTGTTGTAGCTGTGCTGGAGGAAGCATGTGAGTCCCCACTTGACTTGACTTGATGGACTGGGCCATCATCATCCTTGTAGTCGTCGTCAGGCTGAACAGGAGCAGCTGGGGTGGAATAACAACATTGTCAGTCATCTCCAGTCAACTTGGAGAGCCCACACACACTCACTCACTCACTCTCACAAGAAGAAGGATGAAAAAAAACCGCCTGACATGCGTCAGCGTGGTCGAAATTTGTGTGGTGAACAAATTAACATGTTTAACAATCCAACATCATTAGCAGCACTAGCACCAACATCATCTTTCCCATATTGACTATCCACACTGGAAATTATGCACACACGCACACACACACTCCTTCTTTCTTCCTCTCTCTCGACTTTACGTACGCTCCTCTTCTTCTGTGAATACCCACTGTGAATTTTTTTTATGGTGAGTGAGTTAAATTATTATATGTTGTTGCTGCTCCTTGTCCTCCTCCTCCGTTTTTTTCATCTCGCCGCTGTATGTTTTTTTTCAAAAAAAATACATGAGAATACTTGAAGAACTTCAGAATGACAAGATAAAGGTTTGGGAAACACAAATGTCCACTTGTAAAAGAGACACTCCACTTTGGGTATTCTAAAATTTGGACATGTGTCACATTCATTCACTGTCTCTCTCTCTCTTTTATTCTGTGTGCATGTTTCCCCCCTCTTTGTCCCTGTACACACACACACACCACAAACAGAGATAACAAAATTATTTATAATATGTGCTGTATTTATTATTCCCCCCGTACAAGAGCAGAGAATAAACCACTTTTTTTGTCGTGTCAAACTTTTGTCAGAGTCAAGGTAAATGAGGGGGTGGAGGAGTCAAATAGAAAAACAGGTTTTTGAATTATTGGACGTGGTCATTGAGACGTTTTCATTAAAAAAATTTCCGCACCTTCTCACTTTTGTTCATTTCTTGTTTACATGTATGTGGGACTAGCAAGAGAGAATTCACTTTTGTACTATTTCTTTATTGGGGAATGGGATTCTTGGAGTGAAGTCTTGCTTGTAAAAAATCCAAAGTGTGAATTAATTGGGTTGATTAGTGGAGCGGACGGGTGTCTTGAGAGTGAAATCCATTAAATGGATGTTTGACTCTTCTTCTACTCTCCTGGAGGGGAGGACGAATGAACAAGTGTTGTTTGGACTATGTATATTTTCATACGCTCTTTCTCCTTCTCTCTCTATTTCTCCTGAGTCACTCAAAAGTAACGCGAAGTGATGGGAGGTGGTTGTGTAGACCAAAGAGGTGGTAAGAAAACACACAGACACACACAGCAACAGCCGTAGCAGCAGAGGAGAGGAGAAAAGATGATGAAGACCCTCTCAAAAAAACAAAAAAGAGGTTCTCTCTCCTCTCTCACTCTGTCCTTTTTCCTTGCCAGGAATAATATAATTAACCCTAATCGAGTTACTCAACTTGTGTTTCCCAAAAGACTTGATCCATCCACCTCTTCTTTTACTCTTACTTGCTCCAGTACTTTTTGGAGTATTAGTCGTTCGTAGTATTTCCTCCTCCCTCTTGTTGCACTCTTGTTGATCTTGTTTGCCCGGGTAGTAGTAGGATAGTAGAAATCATAGGTTGTACTTGTACACGTATGTAGTGTGTGTGTAGATTTGGGATGTAGGACAGTGCAGCCAAGTCCCTCCACTCAAACTCTCAAACTCTTTGCTATGGCGCTCTGGTGTGGATGGAGGACCAACAGCAACTGGAAGTAGTGGTAGGGAACACAAACTGTGTAGAAAGTCCCCGTTCAGACGGAGTCTCCTCGTTCACCCGGTTCTCAAGCTCCTCTCTCCTCTCCTCTGTACACACAGACCAGTCAAAATACGCACACATGAGTATGTATGTACATAAAAATATGGGTATGAACACCACCTCCACACATTTATACATTTATACACAAAGTGTATAATGTTTATAGCACCTCTATGACTAATCAAAGGAGACGAGGAAGTAAGTAAACTGTTGTTGTATTTGTATCATCTCTCTCCCTCCCTGTATTCTACACACACAAACAAACACACACCAAATACCTCAACTCCTATCTCTCCCTCCCACCACCACACACTACAAACTTACAAACACGCACACACACACTAGTTACCACCACCAAACCACACTCTCTCACTCACAGACACACATTAATCTATATACAATACCAGTACACACACTCTCACTCACTTCCACCACCAAAACTCTCCAATCTCTCGTTTGGAGATTCACTCATCTTGGAATCTAAACTCACTCTGTCTGTGTCTCTCTCCATCATTCAACCTCAAGAGAAGAGAGAGAGAGAGAGGAGGAAGAGGAGGAGGTAAAAAAACACCAGGAATCACCTGAACAAGCCTTCGTCTCTTTCCAAGAACCTCCTGTTTGGTATACACATGTTAAAATACTCCATTTTTCTCTATCTCTCCTCCACATGCAAGCACACACCATCCACCTCTTCTTCCTCTTCTCCTCTCACTCTCAAGTACATGGGTCTCCTCCACATGGGGATGTAGTGTGCGAATATATGGGATGACAAAAAAACACTCATTCCTTCTCCCATCCCAAACTTTACTCATATTTATTTTGCACTCATCCTTTACACCGTCCATACACCCAGCCGGAGTGTACAATGTAAGAGTGTGTGTGTGGAAGCGAAGAAGTGGTGTGTAAAAAAAGTTTCCTCCTCTCCCCAATACAGTACTGTAATGTGTCCCAATGTTGGCATACACGGAGACGCGCATAAACTAAATGAATATAAATACATTTGGTTTTTTGTCCTTCGGAAAAATTCAAGTTTTCTTCTTCCACTACTCTTTTCTTCTTCACTTTTCCCCTCTTTCTAATATTGTATTTTAATACTGTATAAACATATTCCTGTCTGTAAATATATGAAAATGTACACTATAGGTGTATTCAAAAGTCATCAGTTACATAACACAACACCATAACCTCCAACTGCCATTTTGTGTGAAAAAAAATAACTCCAAGTAGTTGAAAATACAATCAACAAATAGTTGTTCGTTAAAAGCTTTCTTTACGCTGGTGAATAAGCGGAAATTTGTGGGACAAATGTACATTCTAATCCTCTTCTTTTCTAGTTTCATTCTGAGTGTTCTCTCTCGTCCCGGGTTTTCCCCCCTCTCCGTCTCGGTATGTTGAAAGAGTTGAAAGAATTTATTGTGTACATGTATAAATTGTGTTTCTCTCGCACACACACACACGGACTGTGTGTGAACGACGATTTACGATGAAATGGTTTTTTTTCCTTCAGAACAACAACAACAAGGAGGAGAAGGAGGAGGATGTAGAAAAGAGGAGGAGAGAGATGAGAAAGCTGAAGCTGAGTCGCGTGGACTTGTCATACAGACACAGTTGAGACTTCAACAATAAAAAGAAATTTGTTGTGAAGCTAGTTTTTTTCTACACTCAACTCCACACACACATCATACACCACACACACACACGCCCTGACAAACACATGTAGACAGCCATAAACACATTCGCACACACACTCTCTCTCATCCTTTTGGCTGTTTATTTGGAGATTAAAAAAGGAGAGGAGAGGACCAGGGACACACAAAGTATTTGTGGGACAACATCATTTACATAATAATTTGATATCAAATAGCTGAGACGCAACACATTACAATTACTATTAACCTTCTAAGTGGAGAATGAAGAGAGGAGAGGAGGAGGCGAAACAGACGGCGGCAATACTCTTATCTTCTTATCCAGAAGAGTAATTTTCCCCTCAATTTTTTTTCTCTGGTCCTCCAACTATTTTTAACGAACCCACACTCCCTCAAAAATGATATGTCAAAAAATGGTAGATCGTTAGTGGTTTTGTGGTGCTGCGTAGTTATGTATGGAAGGAGGATGTGGACGTGTGGAGTGTGGATTGCTACATCATTTTGAACTCGTAATGTTTGATATGATATGGAAACTGCGTTCGCCCTTCCCCCTCGCCTTCCTCCGCTCCTCAATTCAATTAAATAATCTACATAAATGAGGAGACACATAGTGGTAGTTTAGATCTTATCATCATAATAATCCATAGTTTCCTTCATTCCTCTGAAAGGGCTATCTGACTGGATCCCCGGCTCTGTCACACAATTCTCTCCCATTTTGAGCACTAATCTCTTTGTTGTTGACTATGTTTGTTCAGATATGGTCCAAACAATTACAGTGCCAAGTGGTCCCTACTTGAGAACTCGAGGGTGTCCATGTAAATTGGACTCTCTTCTCCTCCTCCCTTGTACTACACATGTCAACCCATGTAAAGTGGGATGATGAGTGAGTTGTGTGTGTGTGTGTGTGGAGTTTGAAAAATTGTATGGTGGATGATGGCAGACAGCATCAAAATGGGAAATGTTTATCTAATACAAAACTACCTTTTCTGTAGATTGTGACATGCCTCCCCCCC
>WJFB01001099.1:0-37788 GCA_009870185.1 Pygmarrhopalites habei
TTTGTAACACTTCCCTGATTACGACACTCAAACACAGCACAGTATGTATTCGACATAATGTTAACTATGATATTCAGTGGTTAAATAGTCTTTACCTGATGAAAAACCTCCAAATATTAATTAAAAAGTAAATTTTGCCAATGTTTTCTGTGTACAGAGAGAGAGAAATGTAAAAGCTTGCACCTTCGCCGCTGCACCACATTGGCGCGACTTAATTGCATTGCCTATATGTGTACGTTGTACACTAAAAGATACTCGAATGTCTTTGACTACGCCAAACTCTCCCGAGTGGAGACTGGTGGTTAGGTGAATTTTTTGTGAGAACGGAAAAAGAGGGGAAGGATGGTGAAAAAAAAGTTAGACTTTACAAAAGAGAAGAGCATTTCTATTTCTAAAGAAGGGAGGAATAGGAAGATTGTAAATTGTAAATTTATTCCTCAAAAACTCATCCATATCAAAGGACGACGTGATTTTTTCCCCATCCTCCTCGTCACATTCGTCAGTTCTCAAAAATTGAAAATTAAATTCAAATTTTGTGAAGTAAGTGCTATAAATTTTTAATCTTTTACCAAGTCTCTCTCTCTTTCTCTCTGTCTCTCTCTTTATTCTTTCCCAAAAATGGAGAGAAGAATAAATAACTGGAAAAACTTTTTAATTTCTTTCACCCTCCAAAAAATGTTAAAAAAGTTTGTATTTTCCTCCCATTTCCTTCCTCTCCCTCTCTCCAAAAAATTGACTTTTCTGGACTGAGGGAACTGGAACCTCGTCCAGGGAAAAATCTTTGAAAAGACATTCTCAACATCATAAGGGTTACACAACTCGGGTTATGTGAGGTTTAGAGATTGGGGGAGTCCAGATCTACGATCACGATTCCTTTCCCTCTCTCTCTCCTCTGTATGTACTATACAGAACCTTGCAAGTATGCGTGTGTGTAGAAAATAGTCTACTCCCATACTCACTCTCAAGACTGGTGTATACTATGACCATGGGTTGTGCAGTTTGGTTGCATTACACCCACACACATTTAAATTCATAGGTGAGCTTTGGACTGCACCTTTTCTTTAAGACTTGATGGGGGGAAGTAAAGTGAAAATTCAATTTAAAGCTTGCGTGAAGTGAATTCTTAACATGCTAGGTCACTCTCTCCATTTCTCTCTCTCCCCCACACACCATCATCATCCTCAGTCAAAATTCAAAATACATCCACAATCTCTTCCTCCTTTCACAACACACACACACATTCAACATACATAAAACATGCTCAAAACAAGGGAAAACAAACCCCGGCTACACATGTCCTCCTCTTCCGCATGCTTTCTCAACCCCACAATATACACACACACGCACATCGAAGTATTCCGTAGTATAGAGTTCCATTGCATTGTCTGACAAGAGTCAAGTTTTGTGGCTTCTCCCTTCCCTGCCAAAGTTCCACACGAATTTTGAATCGGAATTTCTATATACACTTATGATTATACCACACTCACGCTACCTCAAATCCACACACAACAACTTGAACCAGAGCCTCTAGACTCAAGACGAAGGAGAAAATAATCGAGAAACTTAGAGAGAAGGGGGGATGGGAGAATTCGATTCGCTTTTTTATCGCTCCTCTCCTCTTCCCTTTGCATAGTTTCATTCCACAAGAGGCTTGTCTGTCTTCCTCCTTCTCCTCCTCTCTATTTTCGTGTATCCTCCTCCTCTCCTCGATTTTTTCAAAGTCCTCTTCTTCTCATATACTTCTCTACACTTATCGTCAACCCATCCTAAGGTCTACTCTCTCTCTTTTCTTTAAAAAACTTTTCTCTCTCTAAGGAAACTTATCTTTGTACTCCCAACGTGTGTAGTCTATCAGGGAGCTTGTATCTGTGGAGTGTACGCACCTTGTAAATCGCTTCCCGTTTCATAAATCGAGCACACCCTCTCTGCTTGCACAAGGAAAGAGTAGAGCAGGAGAGGAGGGGAGTTAGGAAAAACAAGACGGGGGGACGAGATGGAACGATATGGAGAGGAAAGGAGGGAACAGAAGACGAATCCAATTTAGTCAACTGACGACAAGGACAACAACTTTACAAAGAGATGCCTTGAATCAAATTAAACTTTGTACAAAAAAACCAGGGGAGACGATAGACTCCGGAGGAGGAGGAATCTCTTCAAAAAAAGGAAGGAAAAAAAGCATTGCTCTTGGCTCTCTATCCAAGTTTCTCTCAGAGAGCATCAGTCAAGTCTAATACTTGACAGGGTGCATCAAATTCTCCCAATCAATAACCAATTTAATTTTAACTGTGTGTATTTAGTATATTTAATCAACAAACTCTTGACTGTGTAAAATAAGTTTTCCCTCATAAATATTGATCTCTTACCCATTTTTGCACAGCTTCTGTATTCTGTAGTACCGTAACATAATGTATCAAAAGTCTTGGTAGAAAATTCTTCCATTCCAAAAGCTTTTTTTACACGAGACAACACACACATAAATGTCACAAACCATCCGCGTCCTTTTCCCCTCTACAAATAACGTTTGATGCTGGGAAAAAGTTTTTTTTAAAATATTTCAGTCTCGCATAAAAACTCGGTCTGCTTTCCCCGACGACAGTAGTTAGTGTTATTAGTCAGGGCAAAGAGCTCTGAGAAATTTTGAGAGAGAGAGAGTAAATACACAAATGTACGAGCACACACACACACTGAGTACTTTATTAACTCTATCATTAGAGTAGTGTAGTGAGTCCTTTTTCGCGGACAGTGAATATGGAGAGAGAGAGGACAGGGAGAGGGAAAATGATGAAGAAAGGAACATAACATGGAATGCATTATCTGTTTAGTGGGCGAATGCAATGTCCTTGGACAATAAAGTTTGGATTCGTTAAAGGTGGCTTCAGAGAGGAGGGAGAGGAGAGGAGGGGAAAGCGACAGCGTCAGTGGGGGAGAGAGAGAAAGAAAAGCTCATGAATGTAGACGACAACGAGCAATAGTAAAGTTTACCCTATCGACATGCCTTTAGGTTTATACACTTTTATGTCCCTCAAACGATAAAAATACTCAAGTGTCTGTGTCTGTACATACACACTTGCCAGTAAGCAGAGTGCCCATTCAGAGAGAGCGCACCCCAAAAAAGATGGGCAAAAAGAAAAGTCTGAGAGAGCGAAAAAGGACATTCCTCCTCTTTCACCCCACACACATCCACACACACACACATCCACACATGGAAAGCCATAAGATGAGCTGGGAAAGACCAACATCAGCACACACTCTCCCTCTCTATCCATTATTATCCAAGAGCTGTTATGCCCCATGCCAAATTTCTAGGAGTAAGCAATAGTTGACAAAGAACAACTACAAACTCCCACAGCGAGGGAGGGAGAGAAAGTGGCTGAGAGGGACTTTTCCGATACACAAAAGTATGGACATGCCCAAGTCCTGAGAGCTATGGAGTGGGGGGAAAAGGTGGAGGGAGGAGGCAATGACAGTGAGAATAACTTTGAGTTTTTTCCCTCCCTCCCTCCCTTCCCTCTCTCTCTCTCAATAGCAAATACAGTGCCTTGTTCTCATCATCCCAATCCTCTTTTATGTAGCTCGTATCGTATATCTTATCTAACTAAGCTATCAGATTTTTTTACTATTTTGCTTCCTCTCTCTCTCTCGGTCTACTGTTGATCGTGGGGACACACGCAAAGCACAAAACCTCTCAAAAGGAATATCGGGAAAATCTAGAGAGGAAAATGCCCGGGCATAAATGTAAGTCAGTGAGTATACAGTAATTTCATGGAGATGGGGAGAGAAGACTGACATGGGAAGTTCTACACACTCTCTCCCACCCACCCACCCACATGGAACAATTTTGGACGATCACTCAGCGGAGTACAGTATTGGGATGACGAGGATGAGGATACACTTGAAATGACTACACAAATCTCGGGTCCAAATGTAGAGACAACAATAACTGTTATACATCCAGACTTATTTGAATGCACTGGAATTTTATCGTTAGAAATTGCACATTATGAAGTTCTGTTTCTCCACTTCTCTTCCTCTCTCGATGAGCTCCACACATATTACTTTCCCTTTGTAGCTCTACATTTCAGCCTTTATGGAAAAAAGGAATGCATTCCAAGACTCCGTCAACTATCCAGAGGAGGATGACTTTGAAATTTGAAACTTCTACTCTCTTCCTCTCTCTCTCTCTCACTCTCTCTCTCTCTGTATATTATAAATTTCCACAAAAGTAGAGGGCATATGGTTAAAGCCTTGCATACCAACACACTCTCTTCCTTTTTGTGTGTATCCATTATTGGAGTCTAAGTTTGACTTTGTGCTTTCTCCCAAAATCTCTTCCACATGACCCGAGAAATGAGCCAAGTTTGGCCAACATGTTCCGTCTCCACTCAACTCACCCGCTATAAACTGCCACTTTAATATGACTCCATTCCGTATTATGAAATTATAGTTTTCTATGGGGAAATTTTTAACCTCCTTCCTTCCTCCTACATCCCACACCGCCTTAAAGTGTCTCAACATCTGATCGAGATTACGCTTTCAGTGTATATATCTGTATACATGTGTGATAACTACAGGAAGAAGATAGGCTGGGAATGGTGCTGAGTACAGTGAAAATGGAGTCTATAAACGCGAAAAATGTTACCATTCCTCCCTCTCTCCTCTCCTCTCCTCCTATGTGGCATAGCATTATCAAGACTTATACCTATGGGTTTGTACGCCGTGTGTGTGTATGCGTGTGTGGAATATAGGTTCGGTCTTTTCTATCAAGCCGAGCAATTTTGCAATTTTTACCAAGAGTCTGAAAAGCAATATGCTATCGTCCTTAGTATCTCAACTCAAGTGGTTATTGGAAATAAGTGTAATGGCGGAGAGTCTTGGGATCCCAGACACACTTCTTCCATCCTCTTGGCCTCTTTCAATTCCCCTTCTTTTTCTCCCCACCCCTCCCCCTCCTCCCTCCAATGCCATACGTGTGTACATATACAACAGCGAAATAGATTGTTACGACATTTTTTGGCAAGGAGTGGGTGACGGAGGGAAAAAAAGGTAATTGAGATTTCTCATCCTTCTCCTCTACTTCTGCTCTACTCCTTCTCCTCACTCTTAAGCTCTGCTTATTATGCATGTTAGCTTCTCTACGGCAGCAGCAGCACAAACACGTAAATTGAAACATAGTCGTGCATGAAAAATTGGGAAAAAATCCCTCAAATAACAACCTCTACAAATTTAAATTTCAATATATTAACAAGGTTCCTCACAAAATTGTTTTTTCACAACCAATCCTGAAGAGGAAGAAGAGGACTTTCCCTGTATTTTGTCCCTGTTATGTAATAATAATAAATATTTTGTCCTATTTAAAATAATTTGTAAACTAGTAATCCCAATTTTGTCCCACATTTCGCTGAGAAAGGAGTAAGTACCCATAACGTTAAAAAATAATTAGTCCATCGTCATTAATACTGAATTTGAAGAAACATGCGTACAGAAACGTCATCCCCTTGTTACACGTACAAATTGTGGGTAAAATCAACACAATTACATTACACTCCGTTCAGGGGGGGCTGTTAGAGGAGGAAATTAGACGAAATTTCATTTTGTCCAGGAAAAAAACTAACAGGAAGAAATGGCGTTTGTACAATACACACATATAATTGTGTTCTACGGTAGGTAGGTAGAGTCATAAAATGGATTCGAGCAGCAGGTTTCTGGTCAAAAACACATTAACTTTACCCTCTGAATTTTTTTGGATTGAAGCAACTTTCCCTCACTTCATCTAAAGCCACGATGCTGCTTACATATGTATTTTGTACAGACCATTCTGGCCCTACAAACTATTAGTGTGTGTGTTTGTGCGTGTATGTGTGTGTGTGTGTGGTAAAATCTAGGCTCAATCAAAATCAAATCACAAGGCACGCGAGACTGTTTTCCCTTATCAAATACAACTCTCGTCTCGCGCTATTGTGACACCTTTCTCTCTCCACCATTTTCTCTTTATTTCTATGCTCCACTTTCCCTTCTCGTATGAGGAAAAGGAAAACCGAAACATAGACATTTTAGAAGAAAGGGGAGAAAGTCTCATAGAGAGAGAGAGAGAAATAAAGGATTTTGTGATATATGCGAGATCTCGTGAGACTCTTGTTGTTTGACTAGCATTTAGATTTTTGATACGGCAAGGAGAAAAAAATTCGAGGTTCAATATATCACACTGGAAATTCTGACTTTTGTAGCCCACATAATATTCGCTCATGTTTATTTCATTTGTAGAAAGGAAAGAGAGAGAGTGAGTGAGAGAAGGTATCGGACACTGACACGCCTCCATCACCAAGAAAAGTGTGTGTGTGTGTGTTGTATCCCCCTCCCCCTTTTTTCTCCGACAGTACTGTATGATCAACGTTTAATTTTTTGTGCATGTGTGTGAATGTATAAATTATGGATGATGAATAATGAAAGCTGTCCGTCGGATCTGGGTCAATGCTGTCATGATAGAGTGGGGATGGAGTTATGGGGAACACGTACTAACTCCGAGTTTTGTCCAGGGAGGGAGAATGAGAGGAGTGCAAGCAGGAGGCTCTTAATTTATAAATTACGGCCCAACTAAACGAACATATCTTGAAACACAGACACACGGGGAGGGTGAACGTGCTCAAGATAAAACAGAGAGAAGGGGAAGGAGAGCAGGTCTTTAAAGGGCCCTCCGGTACCAGAATTTAAAGCACAATATATCTATACGTATACTGTGTGTGTAATGTTATAATTGTATGTTGCATAGGTAGAGAAACAACAGAGAGATATGATGGGTGGAAAACATGTGCTCAAAATTATAAAACAAAAAATGGGGAAATTTTAAGGAATTTCAAAAGCCAGGAGGGGTTTGGACAGATTAAATGTGAGTGTGAGAGTGTGTGTGTGTATGAATATAAAGTTGTAAATCAAAACAAATTAAGTGGCACTTAATTAAACCTTGGTGGTACTCACCTCTGTAAAGATAACTTTTCGAAATTAATGTACAAGGTATCCCTTACAATATGTCTCTAATGAAATAATAATAAGGTAGCAGCATTCCTTGGACAACGAAAGGGAGCACCCTGTACGTTTGAAAATTTTTGATTGTTTGTTTTTTCTGAAGATTACATTAAATGTTCTCTGTGTAATCAACGAAACGAGCAATAACAGTAATAGCTTATGATATATCCAACATACTTCCTCCTATAGTTGAACACATCTTTTGAAACAGCAATTAATAGAAAAAAATATTATAGAGATAGTTTTAGTTGGAGAAGCTAGGGCACCATGTTTGTTTTATTGCTTTTAGCTTTAAGGCACACATACACACACAATAATTAAATGCAAATAGAGAAAAAAGGAGTACTCTTCTCTATTTGTTGTATCACTGCTGCTGCTGGACCAGAGTGAGAATAATGATAATAATACACGGTCTGTGTACTCATTTCCAAGATATAATGTTGACTATTGCCCTCATCCTGCTATGGAGAATGTCTTTTTTCTCACAATCACTTCATAAAATTTTTATGAAGTGTCTATTGGTCGGAGTTATTTAAAATTTATCTCATTCATTTCTTTCCTACGTCACGTTATTTACCAAACAATATTTTGTACCCTCCATTTTTCCCTCTCTCTCCTTTCCTCTTTCCTTCCTCGATCTCTCAGCAGGGCCACCTTTATGACAAATTATGCTTTTGAAAATTACACGCAATAGCACTCTCCGCTTTTTTTCCTCTCCTCTCCTTTCCCTTCTTACTTCTTTTCTTGTGTGCCGTGTGGTTGATAAACTGCTCAACTCCATAAAAAGATGAAGCTAAACAAGATGCTGGAGACAGGGAAGCTTTCATCCATGCATTAATTAACATGTTCACAGCCCGGCCTAAAAAGCATCCATCTTCCCCCATCCAACTCTTTCCTTCCCCAATGTACATAAATGCCATGCCTCATGCATCCCAACTACGAAAGACACGGCAAACAAAAATCTATACAGAGGTATATAAATATACATGTACATACGAAGGGTCCAACACAAGTCTTGAATTAAAATCACAAATCCACACCTCCTCTCCCCTTCCATAACACAACACTATTTCAACACACGAAGATGCAGCAGTAGATAAGAGTCGCTTTCAGAGAAAAACCCCTACAAACACAAACACACTCTCTCTCTGCTACACTCGCAATTTCAAAATAAACATTGCAAAAAAATACAGGAGGAGGAGAGAGTCAGTTAAAACCCTCATAGAGAGGGGAAGGCACGCTTCCATTTCCAAGATTTCCTTCTTCTTCTCCACCTCCTCCCGGAAAAATAAATCAAAGACGTGTTAAAGAGATGACATCAAAGATCATGTTGGATGCCGATTGAAATTTAATCGAAAATATTCAAATTTTTAGCACACACACTTACTTCGTGGATGTTCATGTCATTCGAGCATGTTTGAAGAGGAAATCTCTCTATCACTGTTCCACATCTACCTACCTACAGTATTCCTAACAAAAATGCAACTAGCCTAATCTTGTATTTCAAATTTTTTTGGAAAATATTACACATTTCGTATCGTATATTACACGAACCTCGAGATCTAATCTACATAATAACGGAAGAGGATTTAAATTTTGTGTAGAATAAAATAGTGTTTTCAATTTTAAAAAATACGGCCACTCAGAACAGTAAATTTAAATACTTTTATTGAAAATTGCTATTTTTTCCTATAAACTGAAATAAATAAATGAAACAGAATCTTTGTAAAAAAAGTTCATAGGCCTCTTTTTAAGAGTTGTTTTTTTGATGTTCAAGTTCGACGTTCAAATAAATTTGGTTAACTACTTTTCCCTCTCAAAACAATGCATTAAAGATTGTGTCCTTCAGAACACCAGTCTATCAACATTATGCATCCATTACCATCTCTCTCCATTGATTTTACATTTACTCTCTTGTATTACATTACAGAGCAACAATTTTTTGACTGCACAAAAAAACTCTTTGAAAAAAAGAACTCAACTTTGCATCCTGCAATGCAACTACTAAGACTCTCGTCTTAGTAGTCTTGGGCACAACTCAAGTCGCCTCCAAGTTGACAAGGAAGATTTTCCGACTAAAAGGAGGGGAAAAGAGAAGAGAGGACAAAAAAGGAGGAAAAGATAGAGTCAGCAATATTTACATTAAATTTAGATTGTGTCCACACACACATTGAGAGTCAAGATCCAGAAGAAGACAAGTAATAACAGGAGGAGGAGGAGGGGAAGACGGAAAAGAACGGAAGACGAGACGACTCCTGTCACACGGTCACATAATGGAACTAGAGAAAATTCTACACAGACAGAGATAGAGAAAAATATCTTGAAAGACATCCTAGCATCCTTGTAGTATCTCCTCCAGCTTATTTTGTGTTCGTAGAACCCAAAACGTACACAACCCCGCTTCACGAGAATGGAAGAATAAAATGATTTTTTGTGCTAAACTATATTATTATTTTTTGCGAGTGCCCAACACACACACACACGACATGCTCCCTCGTTCAAAGAGTGAAAGAGAAGGACGACAAGAGGGGAAGAGAGCTGAGGGCTTATTTGATATTCATATAAATTTTTAGTGGCGTATTTGTAATGAGCCCGAAAATGGAGCCGGCACAAGAGCCGACAGCTGTCCGGGTTATGAAGAAGAACGGCCTCCCTCTCGCTCACAAATTCGGGGCTGTGCAGTAAATAAATACAATCTACTTAATAATATGTGTCTCTGCATAACAAATATATACATTACACACATGACATGTACATCCAAGACACACACACAACTACACACACACCACAAATGTTTCTGAGGGAAATTCAGAATAGTCAAGAGTTCACTCTTTTACAATATATTATTACACAAATACATATTATTCCATCCACAGGCTCTCCCCTCTCCTTCCCTCCCTTCCTCAGACACACACACACTCTGTTTCTACTGCAATGCCGTACTTCTTTGAACATCCATCCACCCACACGAGACAAGACAGGGAATTCCAAAACTGGGAAATATAATAATATAGTACATAATTTGATTCTATGTTTTTAGTCAAAGGAATATAACGAGAAAATGATACCCGTTTCACTCACTCTCTCACTCTCTCTCTCTCCCTCTCTAACAGTCAGTATAAAGTTGAAGTATACTTGTTGTCACAGTTTGACAAATACCATACACACACACTCTCCTGACTTTCACAGTCCTCTTTCTCTCTCTATTCACTTGACATAATATGATGATTTCTCAGACTATGATCCTCCTTGATATATGTAGTGCTGGGGAGAGAGAGAGGGGTTTCTCACGATCCCGCCGTCAACTCCGCTCTCCCTGTCTCTCACTCCACCACATCGTACAGGCCTCAACCTAATAATTTTCCTTAGAAACCGCCGTTCAACTCCTGTACATTCTGCCCTTGTGTAAGTGAAACACACGCACACACTCTCGTACACAAGAAGAGAGTGTACAAAGTTAGTGGATCCAGTTGAACGGTCGACTAGTAAAAGTAATGGAAATGATCCTCGAACTGATATGGAGTGGTACAATGTACAATTGTGTGATCAACTGAATACCAAATTGCATTCAAAATATTATTTACTACAGCCGTATGTACACTTTTACTTCCCTCCTCTCACTCCTCGTGGGCTCTGCACTTCATCACGTCAGGCCATATACTTTTGTCTGACTGCCGTGAGGAGGTACTTGAATGTTATACTCCCTCTTCTCCCCTTCAACACACACACACACACACACTCTACTGTACATTACTTGAAGACAACTTTATACAATTTTCCTTATACTAAGCCAGCATGTCCATTCCCTCTTTCACCCTCTCTGTGCACAGCAGAAACTCTTGGTAAAGCTAAAATAATTTTCGATTTTCTCTCGTGCTCTCTCTCAACCCACCACTACACTCCACACACACACACACGTTCACAGGGGCATAGCATGGAGGCTTTGCACATGGAGAATAGAAAATAGGGCTTTTCCTAGTGTACCATGCCGTGTCAAAACATACCCACATGCACAATGCTTGACAAAATATTAGTGAAACCTCTCCTCTCCTTCAGCTGTGTATGAATGTGTGTGTGTGTGTGGAATTGAGCCCTTCTCTTGAATTTGCATACTATATCAAGGGGAGAGGGAGACATCATTCCCTAAGCTATATATCATGTATTTATATGTACGAAGAAAAGTCGGTAAACTACAATTATAATCGAAGAATCCGACTGAAGAGAGAGAGAGGGAGGCTTCAACTGTTCGTTCGTTTGTGGAGTATATTTGTGAGTGTGTACTGGATAGACAGGGCCAATTGTATGGATATACTAATAATATGTTTACTCTCACACATCCACACTAAATATCCACCTCCGAGACTGAGGAAAGACAGAAGGTTGTGTGTGTTGTGCCTTATGCGGAAATTACGAACCAACCGCCGGTTCTCTTTCGATCGTCGTTGGTATTTAGATCCTCTTCTCGGCTAACTTTAGTTGTGTAGAAATTTTGGGAGGACGTGAGTATGAATGAGGAGGGTGTGTTGTGTGTGTGTGTACTGTACACGGGACTTTGGACAGGGAAGAAGGGAATATAATGTAGGAGCCGGAAGGGTAAAAACACCATTCCCAGCATTTCCATTCCATTATCTTTCCAAGTTGGAGAGTGGAAGCATATGTAGTCTTGATAGGTTGTGTGTGTGGTGGTAGCTATTATTCTTCTCAAAATAAGCTCTCTCTCTCTTTCATCCCTCTCTTCTTTTACTCGGGCCCTTTTTTGTCATCGTCATATTTTTACTCGTAATATTCTCCGCCGTTTACTTCCTTATAAGTCTTTCAACTACCCTCAGACAGAAAAAATGCACACACCAGCACTAGCACCAGGCAATGTTTCCAAAACCCTCTCTCTCGTTATGCATCCCTGCTTCTCAGCATCTCTCATCATAATTTTCAATCTTACCCTCCAAAAAAAGTTTTTTGGAAATTAAATTTGAATTGCCACCACAACCACCACAAAACCATAAACTTGTTTGTCCCTCCACACAACAGTTCTTCCACAGCATCCACACACACACAATGTACAATATGTGGGGGAGAAAACGTTATGCCGTAAAACTGATAAAGCTATCAGTTTACTTAGTCGTGCGGTTAAATCTAAAACCTGTTAATACCCACAGTTGCTGTCACTATTTATCATTTTCCTCTCTCTCTCTCTTCAAAAGTGAGGCACTTGAGTCTCCACACGTTTAAATAATAAATACAAATTTGTAGACCAAAATAAAATATGTATAATATATGCAAATGCATCTGTATTATGGTTATTCATAGGGATCAACTTTAGAACAGCAGAAAAATGAAGAGCTAAAGAGAGGAAGAGGGATGAAGAGTGGGAGAGGGAGAAAATGAAATCCTTTCATTTTGACAGGAGAGGATAAAATGCGTACAAAGCTGTTTCTTTGAACAGTCTATCAACCCATGACCAGCCGCATGAAATCCCCTTAACAACATTCATCAGAATATGCACAATACACAATACAGTGTATACTTACTTGCTATACAGGCCATTCATGGATGAGGGAAAATTATATTAAAATAATCATTTTAAAAACAGGAGCATCAGCATTAGCATCAAGAGTTCAAGAATTGCATCCATAATCCATTGGAAATCCATTCATTCAAAATTATATATTTAGGAAGAGAGATAGAGAAAAGAGCGTGTGTGATTTCCGCGTCAAAAAAATTAGTTGTTGGAAACCCCCGTAGAGAAAGTCCAGTCAAAATCAGGCAGTAAAAAATGGGACGCATGTCTATCCCTTTTTATTCGCCTCTGTCTGTCTCTCTCTCTGTGTGTCTGTATGGACTATGGATGTGTAGACACATTGTAATCATTTGGGGAAGAGAAGGATGATGGGTGCGTGAAAATAATAATGGATGCATTTTGTGCAAATAAGCATAAACTTGACTCGTAGTGGCGGCTGTGGATGTGTGTGTGCGTGTGTGTGTGGCTGGAAAAATTATATAAAGAATTATTACGGGAGGCTGCAAGCTTCTGCTCTCTCCCTTTCCCTCCCTCTCCATGTTCATCCTTCATGCTCATTATATAAATTTTAATAAGGGTAATAAGCGTTCAGAGAGTCGTGGAGACAATAACCGAGTACCTCCAGCCAAGGGAAAGGGACACAAAATTTTGTGCAGTGGATACAGGGAGGGAAACGTAGGTACACAGTACAAACACTACAGAGAATATTTAGTTTCACTTTACCATGATAAATCGTCTTCTGTGTGTAATGCACTCTGTACTCACTATCCACTCCTTTCACTCTTACTGTGCTGTGGAGGGTACAATGCAATGTACAGAAAGGATGAGATCAATGAAAATGCATGGAGATTTTGGGAAGAGGGAAAAAACGGAGATAAAAAAACCAACAATGAGTGAGAGCATGTGTGTGTGTGTATGTGTGTGTGTGACTGGAGTCCTCGTCTCTGCAGATCGTAATTCGTTGGGCCTCCCCCCTTTTTGAACCACTCATCTCCATTCGCTCGTGTTTTGTTTGACTTCCCCTCTTTTCTAATAATTTAGATAATGGCATTGCCGGGATGTCCATCACACACGGAAATACATAGCCAAACACACAGACATTGAGCCTCCCATTCTGTGTAGGCAATTCCGAGGGCACGGGCCACACATTCACACACAGATTGAGCCAATAATGATAATACTGGATATTACACACAAAGAGAGTACACTACACCTATACTGTATGTCATCATCCACAATCCATGTACATGATTCGAGTGTGATAAAGCCTAGGGAAATTGTGTGCCACCTTGATGCAGGGATTTTATTCATTAAACGAATCTCTGTTTTTCCATATCTCCATACTCCACACATACACACACACACTTCACGCTTTGCATAATGCGTGTGCGTGAGTGTGAGAGAGTGAGAGTCTAATTCATCTTTGTCATTAGCAGTACATTATTCATTGTCATTCAGAATGCGAATGCAATTGCAATTCTCCTTGTCAATCGAATGAGTCGAATAAATTTCTTTGGTTTTACACCCCAGCCTCACTATTGTTCTCCTGCTTGTGTGTGTATGATGGTGATGGTGATGGGACGAGTCTGATCTTGAATGGAATTTAACGACACACACAATCACACACGCAGGAATATGTAATGCATACATGTCTGTGTACAATATAGGGCCAACCATATGTTTTGTATTTATTCAAAATTCAAAATGTGAAGCAGACTTTTCCCATTTTTTTCTTCATCTTCCCTCTCTCTCTCCCTCTTATCTAAAGCTCTAGCTGTGCTGTGTAGTGTGTGTGTGGGGAGGGCCTAATCTAATGTAAATTTTTACGAGAGATTTTACAAAGCAAATGACAATGTTCTCAAATGTTCTCAGTCCATTACTCGCTACGCTTCAACTCTTTGGTATTCTGTCCTCTACACTCTACATATTTTACAAAATGCACTCCTCTCTCTCCCTCTCCCTCTCTTTCTTTATTCTCCCATTGTGTATTCACGTGACAAGTATAGTTTGAAAATCCCCGTGTCTTTTCATGGGTTTTTCTGCACGAGACTCACCAACGACTTGTATGTAGTCATCATACCGAGTACGTACGTACGTACAATCATTGTGTAGACTTATATGGTCAATGAAAAATAGGGAAGAGACCAGTCTCTCCTTGTGTGTGTGTGTGTCTGTGTGTGTTTCTCTCTCTCCAGGAGAAAAAAAAGACAGAAGATAAGAAATCTCACTTATACGACTTTGCTGCTGTTGCAGCCCTACACCATCACTGTCCTCCCAATCCCAGAATTAAAAGCCAAAGGTAACGTCAGCGTATCAAAGATCAAGATAAGGGAGTTTCAAGGACCTCCAGCAACACATAGAAATAAAGAGAGAGAGGGAGACTCGTGACGGATTTGACAGAGAAAAATATAAAAGAATGGAGCCTCGAGATTCTCTCCCAGTGTGTGTGTGCAAGAAGGAGAGTGAGTGTGTCGTGGGCTGAGGGTCCGTATCCGTCCTCCCTAATGTTTGGTAAGGCGACAAAGGAGATTGATCTCCGCTTCCCGACAAGTCATTTCACACTTTAACAGCAGACGGACCAGAAGATTGACTGAATGGAGAGAGAGAGAGAGAGAGAGAGAAAGAGGAGAGGAAAGAGAAAAAAGGGATGGGGGAGCTCCAGCTCAGCCAGCCAGCTAACTTGCAGAGTTGACTAAGAGTTCTTCTAAAGCTTCAGACTTCATTTCTACACCCCTCTCTCTCTCTCCATAACCATTCCCTTCACAGAGAGAGAGAGAGAGACATACACACAGTATACACACGAGATGTATGTGTACAGAGGGTCCTCCCATTCCTTTCAGAGTTGGTAACTAAATGTAATTGATGGCTGGTGCAGTGTAGAGTAATGCATAAAAATTCTCGTATGAGTCCTAGCCTTGTCACTGACTCCCATCCTTCCCATCCATAAGTAAAAGTAAATGTTCTCTCTCTCTGCCTTCTCTCCACACACACTTTTCCCTTCACTCTTTAACTGGTGTGTGAGTATGTGTGTGTGTGGATGTGTTTGAGTAACTCACACTGCAATTGTTCCCTGATTATCTGAACCGGAGAACAGAAAGACATGTGTAAAGTACAAGTCGTCTTCCCTATTTCTTCCCTCTCCCTTTCACACACACACACGTACACACAATAACAACAACTCGACAACAAGTTTGTGTTTTTCGCACTACACATTTTTCCACCGTTCATTTCATTTCATTTTTTTTTCTCGCCAGCTTTTCCCATTTAAACTTTATTATGAATCCTCACAAATTTCCCCTTTGCCAACACACACACACAACACACGTCATCAGGATAAGACATGCAATTGTAAAGCCTTATTTTATCTCTCTCGCCCTCTTATTACACACACACACTACTTTGTGTAAAAAGAAAAGTATGCAAAAGACTTTCCATTCCCACACACACACAACACTTTTTTTCATAACCTTTCCGCGTTCTCTTGATACACACACACACAACGTATTATATCATGTACTTAACCTATTCTTTTTCCCGGAGTTCGGCTCCATTTTTTCCCTTCATTCCGAATTCAGTTCCTCAACCTTATTGTGTGTATACAGTACACTACACATTATATACGATGGTAAAGTGGCATTCTTTCTCGATTTTTTCCACTAACCTCCATGCTGCTCCACACACGCACAAAATCCTCGCTCACTCGTTTCCTTCATCCCTCCTCCTCCTTTTCTCTTTCTCTCTCTCCACAAAATTTTCGTCTAGTCTACGAGAGTCAAATTAAAGTAACAGCAGCTATATCAACATCAACACCATCAAATTCACTTTATTTTGGAAATTCCAAATTACATGCATGCAATTCACTCTCCCACTACAATTCAATGTTCTCTTCCTCTCTCACTCTCTCTCTCTTTTGGTGTGTGTGCTAAAAACGTATAAGCCTCTCACTCTCTCTGTGCTCGATGATTTGTATCATGGAGCTTGGAAAAGGGGAAAAGAGCAGAGGACTATTATAGATGTGGAACATTATTATTATTGCTATTATTATGACACGACATTTCTCTCTCCCTCTCTCTCTCTTTGTGTATGTGTGTGACTGAATGCGTTGTCCCTTTTTTGCACGAGAATTCCCCCATTCTACTTAAAATTATTTTTATTACACAAACACACTCTTGTCTCACACACACACGCAGACACACTCAGGGAATGAGTAGACATTTCCGTCCATAATGCGACCATCTGCGAGTGTCATCAACTTTATGTTTGTCGTGTTATTTTTAAATTTAGTCTCGCAGCAAATAACAATTTATGTCTTTTTTGTCATAATTGTAATCTTTTTTTGTGGACAAAAAGGAAAATATTCAGAAAACAGAAAAAAAGAAAGTTGACAGTTTAAGAGGGAAAGGAAAACTTGTAAAAGTAAATTGGATTTGAAAAAAACAAATTCAAAAATTAATTAATGTATGTTGAAGCTTATCCCCGAAAGACGAAAGAACGAGTTGTTCACAAACTTTTATTTAATGGAAAATTAAAGTCGTAACAAACATGTTACGTGTGTACTGTGAAGAGAAGGGGGAGATGACAAGATTAAAATGTAGGCACAGGAGGATTTTGTCGGCTAATATTCACTAACACCATTAAAAGTGTTTACAGTCATTGGATTACCATCCAACATCCCTCACAACAGAAAACTCACCATGAATTTTAAAAAAGGGAAATCTCATTGATCCGCCATACACCTCCTAAAATATTATGTACTCTGTATTGTATATCCAAGCATTTGTATTTGTAATATCAAATATACATTCCAATCCCAGAAAGATGATGATGATGTGGTCTCTTGCTTATTTTAATACGCGTGAAATGCGACTTAGGGCAAACCATGAAATTGGTCTTACTCTCTCTCTCTCTGTGTACAGAAAGAGGGACAGACAAAGCCAGACACACACAGAGAAAAAGAGAGAGTCATATTCAGATTGTCATGAGGGTCCCCAGGAACCGACAAGTTAAAGGACCATGACCAAAAATCACACACACATCCACATCATCATCACAAGTTCCTAGCTGTGCTGTTGTCCATAAAAAACCGGAGAATGACACAAAAAAAAGTTGAATAAAAATGACATGCGAGGAAAAAGGAGTTGTCACTTGATTGAGCTAATGTTAGTTGATACTTGTGTGTAAATCTTTTAAAGTTATACAAACCCTCACAAACACAAACTCTCTCTCTCTCTCGTGATATGACTAACATTTACATTTTTTTTATTCCAGGGAAACCCTACACTCTCGAGTGTATTTGTGTAGCTCTGGTACTTTGGGGGAACACACATACACACACCATTATCTACCCAAATGACAATGACAATGTTCGCACAGAGAGAGTGAAGAGAGGAGGAGGAGAGTGTGGGGGCAAAATGGAGAAGTGTGGATCCAGACATGCATGACTTGTTTTTGGAGAAATATATTTATGTTCTGTCTCCGCTCATCTTCCACGGCCCCCTCCTCCTCCTCCTCCTTCCTCTTTCCTCCTTCCAAAAGTCCGAAGTGGGATATAATCCTGATGGTAATACATCCCTGCATGGGACTCAGCTCAGTGCTTGTTGTCCTTGTCGTCATCACATTCACTCCAGTCAATTATGGGACACAGTGGGAGGAAATAGAGTTGAAAAAGAAACACTTTCCCCCAAAATGCCTTCAATTCCCGTTCGTTAGTTTCTCCCCTCTCTAAGTCCTCCTCTGTACAATGTACACACACACACTGAGAGGGTCTTATGAACCCTCTTTATTTTCCTTGTACATACATTTACACAGAGGACTGAAGAGGGGATCAGAGACAGAGAGAGAGAGAGAGAAGAAAAACATGTATCGTTTATGGCTCGTCTCTCCTCATATGCTTTAACTTATCCAAATGATTATTCTCATTGTCAACTCCACTGACTGTCTGCTGCTGCTGTCTATGCATTTTCTCCCAATGAACATCAACAGAGAAAATGTCAAGGAGACAGAAAGGAACCTAATAGGAAATACCACAGACATTCGTCATACATCATAAACGAACGGCCATGGCTTGTTTTTTGACCCACGTCCCTCCGTCTGACGCGAGAACCATGACACATCCAATTGGGAGAGGAAGTCTAATTTCGAGGCTTTTCATAGCAGATTGTGTATTTTTGGATTTTTTTTTGCAAAAAAATTATTTTTCTTGGCTAATGCCCTTTCATAACTGTGGGGTGCCAGTATTTCTTTTCTGCTAAAATATTCACCCTACAACATTACTTTGATAAGAACGAGGAAAATTAATTAATATTCTTCAAAAGCGGACCTATTCTTATCTGATTATTTAAATGAATAAGGTCCAATTTGTGAGTCCTAATGTGATTGTTCAATTTTTTGGGGAGACTCCATTATCAACGTCAACGTTCTGATCAAAAGAGCTCTTAAATGTGACTTTTAGTATCAAAATGAAAGGAGGGGGAAAACCGCATAAAGTATTAGTATTAAAGAGGAAAGACAGAAGTGAAAGGAGAAAGGAGAGCCAGAACTCACAACATGAAATATAATGTTTCATAAAAAATTTAATTCTGACTTTTATGGAGTGAGTGTGTGTGTGGTCACGACCACGCAAACTTTCCGTATTAATTATGAATGGAGTTCGTACCATAAATATATGTATTGAAATATCAAAAATTGTACACACACACCACTACTTTCACTATTAGTTTATAGTTTGTATTCCATTTCATCTATATAATATATATAACTGTAGAGAGAGAGAGACTGGTAATAGATAATGGTTAATAATTTTCTATTTAATTGCATGAATTTTTCATCTCTCTCTCTCTCATTCGCCGTCTCCCTTTGAAAGGCTTTTAGTTGTTTCACTACTCCATAGTTATTTCTATCGGAAATTAGGAGCTGTGAAACTATTCTTTCTAACCAAACACCACCATCACCACAACTCTTTCTTCTCTGCCTCCTCCTCCTCCTGACAATGAAGAATCGTCTGAAAGTAGTCAACGAAGGTACTTGTTGAGATGCTAAGTTTTTTTTATACTTTTAAAGCATCCTGTCATGAGCACTCTCTTTCTCTCTCTCTTTTTCCGTATGAACATTCAGAACACAAAATACTGGAGCGAGAGAGAGAGAGAGAAGAAAAAAGAATATCATCATGGTGTGTGTATGTGGTTCCGGTTTCCATGACTCTCTCTCTTTCGGATGGAAGGAGAGAAAACTTGACACAGGTTTTTTGACTGACTGACTGACGATAAATGGAGCTGGCAGGTCTTTTTCTGTCAGATAGAAATTAGTAAATGCCAAGAAATGGCTTGAGCTGAAGCTCCAGTCTTAACAGAAAAAAATTCTTTTCTTTTCTCTTCCCCTCCCCTACATACACACGCAGACGAAGCACACTCTCTTCATATATATATGGTGGAGTGGTGTGGTATACCACATGCAATGGAAATGGACTTTTAAACTAGTTGAGTGTTAAAGCCACACAACTGGAGCTTAGTTATGTAATACAGGAGGGAGAGGGAGAAGATAGAGACGTATTATATAGAAATTGAAGAATTCGAACTTATTGTGAGCGTGAAGTGAGAGTATCGAGACTTCTCTCCATGCTATCAGCCCTCTAAAGCTCTTCCGCTCTACTCCTCACATTTCAGGGACTGTCAAGGCGTCAATGCTTTAGATATTTCTTTCGGCACGAACACAACACTTCAACCTCTCTCTCTCTTTCTCTCTTTCTCTCTCTAGTAGTTCCAAGTACACAGTGAAGAGAAAAAAATCAACACTATGTATATGATATTGTGATTACATGAAATACTCACACCGACCCCCCTTCCCTTTCTCTCTGAGATGATGTCTACGATCAATTTTTTCCAACATTAATACTTCTTTATGAGCACAATGTACTTTTAAAGCCCCTCTTGCTAAAATGAAACTACTGTGTGTGTGTGTGTGTGTGGGTGTGGGTAGAGAGGAACAAAATTCTTTTATGATTCTACCCGGAATGGGTGAAATCGGGTGGTGTTGGTGTACTGCGTAGTGCATAGTATACGTATTTAATAAGTTCCTGGAAAAAAATTCCACAAAAGTTGAAACAGCTAATCAACAAACTGATGTTAATTAACAGAGAGAAGGGAGGGAGTGTTGGACAAGTGTTTTGGGGTGGTATGGTGTGCGGAGGCCATATGGCGATTGACCTAAAAATGTATTGTGTATTTACATTGTATACTCTACTCTACTGTACTGTAACGGTGGAGTGTGTGATAATGATTTATTTATTATTTTTAAATTCCAATTAAACCTACAACCTATGGTTCACATTTTCACATACACATAAACATAGGTGCGTACATCCAGGCTTTTGTACCATGGAAAAACTAGGGCAGAGAGTTAGAGTGGAACGGAGATGTTTCTCCCCTCACACAATTTTCCCTGACGTTGAAGTTGAAACAAGGAAGGAAGGAAGAAAGGGAAAATGACTTTATAATAAATACGAAGAGAGAATGGCATGTGCATGGCTTCCCCTGTAATAATATTAGAGAAGACGAAGAGTAGGAACCTTTCTCTTCTTTCTTTCCAGGAACTGGGAAAGAAAAGGAAAATTTTGTTGGACATGAGCCCTTCGCCTCTTTTCTTCTTCTTCTTCGTGAGTTGACTAAATATCCGAAGAAGGGAGAGAGAGAAAGGCAGAGACATGGGGGCTATCATTTCATGCTGTCTCCCTCCCTTACTCCTCACCACCCAGATTTATGGTGTCTTGCTTTTCATTTGATATTCTCTCTGTGTGTTATGTGCAATGTGTGTGTGTGTGTGTGTTATATGTGTCTTCGTCTTTCGTGATATTTAACGACTTGAATTATGTTGCAAACCCAATTACATCCCTGTTCATCCCTCTGTTCCTTCCCTCTCGCACTCCTCTTTCATCTTACACAAGTGCAGGATTTTTTAGCGAAAGGTACCTACACACACATGTTGTATATATATATATATATACATACTCCAGTTTTTTCTGTTCACAAACGCGAGTTCAGTTATAGTGTATAAGGACAAACGATCATATTTCCAGTAAAAAAATTATATTTATATTAAGGCTATAATATATATATGAAGGAGAAGGAGAGGATGTTGTGTGGAACCATGAAAATCCTCTGTGATGAAGTTTTGAGGTTCTTAAAATTCTTTTCCCTTCCTCTTTCACAATACTGTGTGCAAACACACGCACACACTCACATGGAGTGGAGCAGCTTTACTGTTGTTCAGGATGAGATGACGTTATGTTAATTCTTCCCATCCCGGAAGCTGGAATGGAATATTTATATTTACACATTTTATAGTACGACCGCTTCTTTTCTCCCCCTTCCTCCTCCTTCTCCAACATTTTTACATTCCTCCGTCTCACCTACGCTAAACTGCTAAACAACGCAGAGCTCACAAACACACACACAGTAGACACAAACATAGACACACACTCTGCGTGTGTTTATAGACAAATACCACAAAGTCTGAGAGTTACTTCTGCTCATAATTTATAGGAGAAATCCTCCTCCCTCCTCCTCCTTCTTTCTCAACTATTCTATACATGTAGTTGCTGTACTAAATTCGAATTTTCATGATTTACAATTTGTAAATCGACCAGCCACAAATTATGGACAAACTGTAAACTGATGAGTGTACTAACAAAGTTATGGATCCTCCTCTCTCCCATTAGAGAGTGGGTGGGAGAGGAGAGGAAGAGAATTAAGGAGGAGATGGAGGTAGGAGGTGGAGGAGGACGAGGACGAGGAGACGACTGTGTAAATCACTCAAGAGCAAAACCTTTGCAATTTCCTTATTAATCCATCATCAAATTCAATTCAAGTCAAACTTCTCCTTCTTTCTCGGGTGAAATGAGAGAAACCACTGTTGAATTAATAAGGAGCATCACCAAACACAGCACACACACAACTCATTATTTAATTTCCCATTCTAAAATACACAGCCAAAAACACATGACACAGGGCTTAAGTCCTCTGTCCTCTATATATACATGTAAAATGTGTGTGTGGATCGGGGGACAAGGAAAAGGGAAATTTTCCATGTTTAAAGTTAAGTTGAGACCACAAGCTGTGTAGGAACAAGATTCCAGGATGAATAGTTAACTCAGCATGAAGATTTTATCAATGTACTCACTACACTCTCACATGTTCCTCACGTTCTGTATCTATCTACATAGATACATCCACAATAGAAAATAAAATTAAGATTACTGGCTACACACAAGACTGATCCACATTTTCCTTGACTCCCAACATCTCAATTTCTGAGAAGGTCCAAAGTTACACACACAAACACACATCTATTCATCTTCCTCGTCCAACTTACAAATCATCCCCCACAAACTACTTGATTAAGATTTTCTAATTAAATTCTGTCCAACATTTATATTAATTACGGATTTACTTTGCATTTCTACAAAATATGTTTCTTCAAATTGTACAGTCACCATATCACACACAACAACAAAAGTTTTCAAACGGTTCCTTTCCGCAGTCTTTGAGTAGTAGTCAAAAAATCTGTTTACAAATCTCTCTAGTAGAATCATACAAGATTGCATTGTGGGAGTAATAAGTTTGTGGAGTATAAATAAAATATTTTGCAACAGTCCATTTACTCCCTGTTGAAAATGTGGAGGGAAAGAAATCCATGAGGAATCTTGACTCTCCAGCTTTTGTGTACAAAGAAAAAGCACCTTGGAGACAGGATATGTGTGTGATAGAGAGAGACACACACAACAACAAAGTATATCTAGACAGAGTGGAGACGGGATAGAAACAAAGATTCCGGTCCCTCAAAGCAAAGGCAAAGAAAGTGTGTGATACATTGTGTACTTATAATATAGATATATATTTATATATAAATATGGGAAGAAGAGATTGTATTCCACAATACAGTAGACTCTGAAGAGTAAAAGTCTATTGTAGAATGTATTGTGGACGAGGATGAAATTGCATGCAACCTTTTGTTGGAAAAATAGCTCACTTTTCACACACACACACACACACACGCACACACAACACACACACTGAAGTGAGAGTGTGGAGAAAGAAGAGGACAAAACGGAACAAATGTGTATATTGCACACACAAGAACTCTTTCAAGACTAAGTATAATCCAAATATAATATTCTCTCCCTCTCTCTCTCTTGAGTATATTATCGTTCTGTGAAAAAAACGAGATGGAAGTCTCTCGCTCTTTCTCTTTACACTAGAAAGAGTAAATTGACTTGGGTTACATTAGGACATTGACAAAGCCAACGTCGGGTAGAAACAAGAAAGACGAAAGAAAGAAGAGGGTTTTAGAGAGAGAGAGAGAAAGACTGAAGGACTGGAACATGTTTTGAAGCGTCTCGTCTCTATTCCAAGTTTTCAATGAATTCTTTCCCTCTTGTGTCTATCTTCTTTATTCTTTCTCTTCCTCTTATTTGATGAACAGAGAGAGGGAGAGAGAGAGAAATACGGAAGGTTTCTTCCCTTTCATCAACAAACTATGAACTGTGTCCTCTCGTCTTGTGTGTGGATGGGTGGGTGTGTGTGTACACAACGGGACTATACACAAGACTATGTTCATAAAGAGAGAAAGAGGAGGGAAAAACTGGAGACTTTCCATTGTCCACGTCCAGCGTGCAAACTACCCGACTTTCAAAAAAGAAATGAAATGACGACACACACACATATAAGTATACGTACACAGTCTCACTCACTTTCTCCCTTTTGCTAACTAACATGAAGGAGTCTGGGAATGGAAGTTGAGAGAAGGAGGAGGAGGAGGAGGAGAAAGAGAGAAGAGAAGAAGTAAGGTTGTCGACAGGACTGACAATGAATACTCTGTTCACTGTGCTGAGTAGCATCACTCATTGCTCACTTGAAGTTAACCCAAGAGAGAGAGAGAGAAAGGATCTTATCCTTCGTTAGAGTCTTCCCATTATATACCCCAAAAGAAGTTACATAACACATAAGCACACACATCGGGCACAGTTTAAGAGCTGAGAGAGTAGGAGGTGGAGGAGGAGGGAAGTGAAAAAATAGTGTGGAAGTAACGCTTGTCAAATGTAAGTCATTTTTACATTGGTCCTGTCATCCTCTCCTTAAAAACTTCCTGAGAATCTAACACATGTGCTGGAAAATTCCCTCGTTTAGTTTCTCCTTCTTCTCACCCTCATTCTTCTCCACTTTACTCCTGTCTCTCTCCCTCTCTCACTCTTTATGTGTGCCTGTGTCTTACGACTCTCTTAGTGCCATAAGGTGGAGGTGTACACGTTTCCACCCACCATTTCAACCCTCTTTCCTCAATTTTCCTGATCAATTTTTTCGACAGTTCAAAAAATACCCCACACACACACACTCTCTCTCTTTCTAGAACCAGTAAGTACATATCTATATTCTACTGCTGGAGACATTTGAAACACTCTCGTCCTCACTTGAGCCTGTGTACTGTACATACCATGGTTTTTGTAAGTGGATATGGAATTAATTTTATTCTATCAAGGGTTAGAATGGGAGGGAACGGATAAAATCCGAGGGATCTACTGGAAAATCTCTGTGGCACAAAAAGTTGTAATATATGAATGAATTATTGTTATATTATTATACCATTTTATAGAACAAAGTTCCTTCGCTCTTTTCTTTTCCTCTGCCTCCTCCGTCCCCTCCGTCTCAAGTGAGAATAATCTGGAGTGGAGACATCCTTCTCTTCGTCTCGAGAGCATGAATTACAAATTACGATCGGGAGCTGGGTTAATACAAAGATGAGAAGAGAGAGATTGGCCTCACGGTTATCCAGACCAAAAACTTAAATCTATAAAAGAATCTCTCTCTCACTCGCTGTGGACTTTCCAAGGAGCCTTACTAAGGATTGCTGAAGGCTTCTCCGTCCTTACCTCCCTTCTCTCTCTCTCTTTCTCTCATACTCGTAATCGTAAATAATCCAAAAATGTGCACAAACCATTTCCTCCTCCCACAACTAATACCTCCGTCTACTAACTATAACTAGCTTACTTTCCTGGCGTGGTGAA
Source organism: Pygmarrhopalites habei (assembly GCA_009870185.1). NCBI lineage: Eukaryota > Metazoa > Arthropoda > Collembola > Symphypleona > Arrhopalitidae > Pygmarrhopalites > Pygmarrhopalites habei. Next base: position 25,593 of record WJFB01001099.1, read on the forward strand.
AATCCAAAGGAACATGATACTCACCTCCTTCGTCCTCAAACTTAAAAGTTTTGCAAAGTAAAGAAAATTTGGAAACAAGAAAATTTTACGAGAAAGGACTTTGAAGAACAAAATTTTGATTTGACTACTTTGATCGTGTACACCATTCTACAGCCATACCATACTATGTTATGGACGAAAAGACGATTCAATTTTCTTCCTCCAGACTTCCTTACAAAACTCAGACGTTTTTTGTGCAACATCGTACACACACACACTGTATATAATAGTAGGGAACAAGTGTGGGAGTGTGAGTATAGAAGATGATTGGTTTAGTTTTCGTTAAGCTTGGGCTGTGTGTGTGTGTGTCTATATGTGTGTATTTTGAACACAGCAGGACAGAGGGGGGACCAAATTAAAGACTCTTTCTCTCTCTCAGATTTACTGTGTGCAATCTAGGGCCGTTTTTATACACACAAGTACATAGTGTCCAATGTATACACACAGACTGTCAGAGTTTGGAGAGACAGAGACAAATTTATCTTTTTACTCTTTATTATGTACACCATGTGTATCCAGACAGGAGCCTGTAAGGATGACGATGACGATGTAAGAGAGGGAGAGGGAGAAAGAGTTTGTTGTGTACCATGGGCTACAGGCTAAATTGAAATTGACAACTTTGACAAGTCAAAGTAAGGAAGACATGGACGGGAGGGAAGAGGAGAAGGAAGAGGATAAGACATTTCCTTATTTTCCCTCCTTTTTTATCCAATGCCTATATGTTGTGTGTGTTCACATACGAAACAGACGTCCCTTCCCAATTCTTTCATTGTTTTTCCTATTTTTATAAAAATGTAAAAGCTACTCGAGATCGACAGGGAGTACTTTCTACAAAAAAAGATGCACCTTTTTTTGTTACATTGATCCTTCACACAAAATACTATTTTACTCTCGTCAGTACATCATGAGTCATTCCTTCAGAAGTTCTTTTTCAATGTATACTACACACATAATGGAAATGAAGGAAAATATAAAAGGGACTTACATAGAACGAGGATACACCAGTGAAGTCCAGCCAAAACCATGGTTTTCCTTCTCATTCTCATCTTGCCATGGACTTGAGAAACACCTGAGGTGAAGAATTGTCACCAAAAAAGATTTCCGTAGTCGTTTGTGAAGAACAGCTGTTTTCAACGAGAGGATTCTTCTCTGTAACTGTAACTGTAGGAGTAGTAGGAACAATGACAACACCCGTCTTCTTCTGAATGGTAAGAGTTGAGTTGATCTTCCTTGTCTTTTCCACTCCTTCGTCCTTTCCTTCTGTTTCTGTGATGATGAGGATGTCGACTACATTTAGGACTGTCTTCAATTTATTCATCACCAACAAACACATTTTCTCCCTTCCTTCCTTCTCTCTCCCCTCCTCCTCCTCTGTTTGTGGTTTTGAGTCTTGTCCCTGTCCTGTCACCAAACACGGAGAAGAGACCGAACGACACACACAAATACACACGAGTCACACAAACTTCCAACTCATACACACACGTTCCTGTCCCCAAGCCAAACGTACACTCAACTCCACAAAAATTATAATAACAAATTGGATGGTGATTTGTGTGTGTGGATGAGGATCAACAAGAAGGAACTATACATGTGTGTAAATTACATGGACGAGTCACTGAGTACACTACACGGGGGAGAACACACTAGCACAAAATAATAACAACAAAGAATTTTTTAAAAACGGATGGTGGTCTATTTCTCTTTATTTAAATTGTAAAAATTTTCTCTAACTCTTCTTATCTCTTACACGAAACGTCGCTGCTTTGTTGTAATGGTATAATTATTCACACAAAATACTTGGGAAATATACAGATGAAAAATTCACTGTGTTAAATCCTGGTCACAACGCTACACACACACACACACACCGCCACAACGAACATCAACGTGATACAGGAAGACAGAATTGAGTATGATCCTTTATTGGATGAAGAGAGGAAGTGTCAAGTGCATTCTTGTAGGTTATGAAGAGAGAGGGAATTCAATGTCGAGTTTGTGATGTAACATGTGGAGGGTACACGTGGGAATAAATAGAAAATTACACGCTCAACAATTTCAATATCGACAATGTGATTTCTTTTGACACAAAAAAAGTTTGATGGTAGGTACAAAGAGTGTGTACATACGTGTGTGTATGTAGTGAGAACAGAGAGAGAGAGAGAGAGAGAGGTGGAATTTTTTTTAGTCTTGAGAAAGATGAAGAAGGGTAAGAGTTTTTTGAAACATAATTTATATTTTTCACATTTGCCTCTCCATGATAACACTAAATAAAAGTATTAGGAATCATAAATCAAATTGTCACTTCCAAGTCCTACTCCGTCAGACGAACGATTAGTTGAATGTATGGGAGGAAAGAACACTTTTCCTTCTACCTTCTCTTCTACCTCCTCCTCCGCTTCCTTATAAAGTCTGCTAGCCCACCCAAAAAAATATATTATGTAATATTATATAATATACTGGGAAAGGCCGTCACAGGTGCTGTTTGATTTACAATTTTCAATTTTGAATTTACTCTCTTCTCTCTCTCCCAACAATTCTTTTATAAAAAAAAAATATCCCAGGAGTCGTACAGTAGTCCGTCCACCGTCCAAAGTGTTGTCGTGAGTTGTCTCAAAAATTGTTATGTGCAGTGTGTACACTGGATAGTGTAGCGAAAATAATATCCAGGGAATTTAAAATCCCTCACACACAAAATCCCTATGATTTTTAAGATAATAAATCACTCAACATTCAACGATTCACTTGTCCACGTTTTTCCGGAGTCACTCGAGAAAGTCTCTTAATTAAATATTGCGGTTTTCAAAAATCAGGTTCCCTCACGACAAAAACACTCCAGATTATAATGAGTGAGGAAATCCACTCTATTATTTTTGTGAAGAAAGTTGATTTTCCAAGAAAAGACAATAAGGGAAAACAATGAGAGATACTTAATTCCCACTTCCGTGAGTCAAGCGGAGTATTTCTCCTTTCACTGACTTTTTGTTTGTTTTTCCAGTGAGTGGATTTTGAAAGTTGTAACTCACCACACACATGCACTTGAGACTGTTGACGGACAGACACTATACAGTCACTTTTTCCCCTCACCAAAGTTCCACAGCAACTGCCGGTCTGCTCTGACAAACCGGCCGATTTTATTCTCCACTCTCTCAAATTTTTGCTTTTGCGCGTATCCAGGCTAAGCGAACGAGCGGCCTCACAAGGTTATACACAATCCACACACACGCACACACACACAAGCGAAGGCAGTCCTTTTTCTCTGTGTTGGGGATAAATCCCTTCAAACACAATGGACAATGCATCACCCTCCTCTGAATTACATAACAACAACACACGTGTGTTGTGTGTGTGTGTTTACCATGGGAGTGTATAGAGCGATAGGATAAAATATTATTGTGTATTATATTAAGGACGGTGGAAAAAACAGGACCCGATTTTTTATACACATTTGGATTTCGGATCAAAAACTAGTTATTCCATTGTATTGTTGTGTGTGTGGAGAGAGGAGAGAGAGAGGAAGGGAAAATGTGAGTCGAGATAAAGGAAGAAGAGGTGTTTGAATATACAGTTTGTGTGTGTGTGTGTACAAACTGGAATGAAAAAAACTGGAAATATATATTATTATACAATGGTGATGAAATAAAAGATATTATCCTTATTTTGTATTGTATTTTTGTTTGTATTTAAACGATGGCGTGTGTGTGTGTGAAAATTCATATGGGAATATATTATTGTGTGTGTGGAGTCGATAGAGATAGGACAATAACAGTAGATAGAATATTTTGGATTTAAATTGCCAAACCCTTGTTTCTTTCTAATTTCCCTTTCCTCATCCTCCCTCCTGACACACACACACACTCACTCTATCTCTATCTCTGTGGCTATGGGCACAGGAGTGGCTGCAAATTGGGGTTATACTGTGTTTTTTCCAAACCAGATTTGGTTACCTTGTATTTACAACATCGGACCGACAAGACGAAGAGAGAGAGAGAGAGAGAGAGAGAAAAGTCTTCCAGCCAATACCAATTACAAAAAACAAAAGGGGGATCCAAGACAACACACACACACACATGTAGGAAATTGGGATTCATGATAATTCCCATACAATTTCCATCAACATAGGAACACACACTTCTTGTTTTTCTCAAATTCGGTTGTGCCAGCTCACCATTTACGATTGTTATGACTGTCATTTGTACGTGGACTTTCAATTGTGTGTGTTGTGTGTGATACTGGTTTTCTCCTTCCCATGTCTCCGATACACACAGACACACATACAAATACATGGAGTAGAAGAACAGGAACAACATTGGTCAAGTAGTTATTCAATCAACTTGGATTCAGAGGAGATAGATTTCTACAAGGATGTACATGTAATAAAATTTCCTTTAAAAGGTCCTAATAGCTTCCTCCTCTCTCCATTATTTCCTCAGCAGCATTCTCCATCCTCTCTCCTTCATACCTGCTTGAATTACAACTTTCTGTCGACTTTTGTCCATGTTGAAAATTTTGAACGGGACAAAAAAAAATTTGTTTTGACTAGATGCTAAAGGACAAAAAAATCAATTGCAGCAAAAAACAATTTGAACAAGTTTTTCAGATTTGAAAGAAAACAATTATTTTGATTTATTTTAATTGACAACAACAATCCTGAACTCCCTTTTTTGGGAAATAATTATTATCATAATGCCACTTGTCCAGTCAAATAAGTTGTGCAGACTACCTATGTAATGTATGTTATTTCTTAGTGTCTCTTCTTCAATTTTATGAAAGGTGTAAACGAAAAACATGTCGACACCTGTCACCGTCCTTTCTCACTTTCTCACGCTATTCGTATAATTGTCACAATTTTTTAAATAATAAGCTGATGACTGACAGTCCGTTGACACATGGAGACTAGCAAATTCGACAGTGGTTTATGTGGGTGGGAGGATTTGTGTGTGTGTAGAATAAAAAGAAAAAAGGTAAGAATGGCACATGACTGATAAGCTTAAAAGAAAAGTTTTTGCAGTAACTTGTAGTACCCTCACTCCCTAATCTTACCTCAGGTTAGTACACACACACGTCTCTGTGTGTATTTATATGCGTATGTATTATGCAGAAGAATAAATAGAGAGTAGGAGCTGGAATATTTTACGTATTTGACAACCGCAAAAATCTAACTGTCAATCCAATCAAAGTAAATATTACGGCTAGACGAATGCAATATATATAATCTCATGGAAAAATGATTCCTTCATTTTTCCATTTTTACTCCTGCTCTACAGAAATGAAGGGAGGTAGGTAGGTAGGTAAAGGTAGTAGAGCGATAAATCGATGAACCATTGTTTTGACAGGACAAGATTCTCCTCTTGAACTTGGATGATTGAGCGATTTGAAATGAAAATTTAATTTTGAAATTTCCATTTCCATTTAACTGTAATCGAGGTCTACACACCACACACACACACACCCCTCCACAAAAACGGACGGGAATTAGATAACGGTTGAATTGAAAAAAGGCGAGTTAAAAACTTTTGTTGACACACACGACTCTCCAAAAAAAATTCTCGAAGGGTTAAGCAAAGGTACTAGGTAGTGAGAGGAAGAAGAGTGATAGAATTTCGGTCGAGAAAAAAAGAAAGACAGAAGGACTTGTGCAACTTGAAAGAGTCCAAAAGTAATGGAGACAGAGAGAGAGAGAGTTTGTGTGTGTAAGAAATATGGAACTACTAGTAAAGAAAATAACTAAATAACTTGAGATGACATGGTAAGTGGAACGTCAATATAATACAGTGTAAGCTGTACAAAAACGAACACCCTTGCTTTTCCGTACACAGTACACACAACACACACGCACATGCACACAAGGAGAGAGAAAGGGGGAATGGGAGTTAAATTAAAAGCTAATGCTTTTGTTCATAGATGGTGGATTTTTTGACTGGTGGACTGTCAGCCGGTACATAACCCGCCCGCATGCATCCGAGGAGATGAGAGACAAGAAAATATTTGGAGGTTTGTGTGAACCACAAATTATACAGGAGGAAGAGTATTCTAAAAGGAGAAGAGTGGAATAAAATTGAATTGCCTAAATAAATACGTTAAGAGAATCAAGAGAGAGAGAGAGGGATGGTGGGGGTATGGTGCTGGAGTGTGAAATGGGAGAGTAAATATTTACTCTTTCACCATCATGAGGATTGTAAAAACGATATTGAAAAATTAATTGAATGTCATTCTTCTGAATTGTGAATAATGGAAAGGGTCCCTGACGCATATCAAAATAGTTCACGTAACACACACACTACACAGTCCTAGTTCACACACACACACACACCATGTACTGGATCCCACATCTCAACTAACGAAATGCCAATAACAAGTTTTCCCCATCACGCATCACTCGGGGTAAAAAATCCAACCCTCAGTCCATCATGTTATTCTCATCCCATTAGATTTTGAATGCGTGTGTATGTGTGTGTCTGGTTTGTGTGTGATATAAAAATAATACAAAAACAATACTGGACAATCCTCTCAAGAGTCGTGAGGAACGTTTTTCCATGAGGACATCAAAACTCCAAGGGGTAAGCATACTCGAATTCAAAACTAAAACACACACGCATTTCAAGCTCGATTGTACAGTGCATAAACTTTTTTCAAAAAAAATAATAAGTATGGCTCTTGAGGCTCTTTCATTCTGTACACAATATTTAGTGTACTTTTTGTGCTTGTGTGCGGGCTGCACAGTCCACATTTTATTGTGTAATGGTTCATAGTATAATGAGACATACACACACTCTCTCTCTTTCTCCATTTCTCCACCTGTCTTTTGTTTCACAAGTCAACAATGATTCTTGTCTTCTTCCAAAGATCTCAAAGACACACACACACACTAACACACAACACACAAAGGAAGGAAGAGGATTTCGTCTGGCTGTTTATTTTGTCCATGATGGTTGTGTGTGTACACAAATTATTGTAATATTTTCCGTTCCATTGAAATACAAAGTTAAGTCAGCAATCTGGAGGGTCTATCTTTCATCCCATATATCACATCCGACATGGATTGGAGTGGGTTGAGGGTGGTTCCATACATTACATAATATAATTAGACATTATTAAAAGCTATCACTGTGAAGAATCACATTGAAACCCTACTACCACCATCATCATCATCGTGAAAACTACGAGAGAGAGAGATAAAGGAGAACAAATAAACTGATGGAATTCAAAACAATCTTGCACAATACAAACGTCAGATCTTCTCTCCCTTCCATTCTTGTTCTAATGTACATACAAGATATAGTAGACAAAGTTTATTGTATACATTTTGAGATCTTTCTTTTAGTACATACCTACTACATAAGTGTGTATGCGTCTATTTCGTTGGAGAAGATATGAAAGTAAAAGAGTTGAAATATTGGGAAGACGTAGAGACATTTTATTTTCAGTGTGTGTTCACATTAAACCATATATCCATTATGTGTGTGTATTATATGGAGTCTCTCTATTTTTTTACAAGTTTTTCCTTCTCAGTTATTTCCCTATCTATTTATTCACTCGGTTGAGGTTGGAAAGGAATTTAAGAGATTCTCTTCCTCTTTCTCTCCTCTCTGGCTATAGAAAAGTTTTTGCAAAAACCACTTGCTCCCCCCATTATACAAAACAAGACACACACACGCACACTAAGGTATCCGTATACTTGCTGCAAAATGTCGTGGATGAAACTCTGGTTGTGTAAAAAACACACACAATGCAATAGTTTTCACAATGTGCCATACAAGGAGAGGAACGGGTGTTTGTGTGTGTGCTTAAGGGAGTAAGAAAGTTAAATTTAGAGGTTTTGTATGGAAATATGTAAGGACAAATGGGACTATGGAATAAGGAGGAGGATGTATGTGTGCGTGTGTGTGTAAGTATATGGTATGTAGGGGGAGGGGGTGAATGTCATTGTTTTTCGGAGAGTAAAAGCACAAGTAAAAGTGCGCACAAACAGAGTCAGAATGAACAAAAGACTTTTGTTTAATGGCAAGGTTTTAATGTTATTTTTCCGTATACAAAGCATTATCTCATTAATTGAGGTTTCACTCCGTAGACACACACACACACATGTAGAGGAGAGTAGAATGGAGAAAAGGAGACGACTATATTTTGTGACAAGAAAACGAGGACGGCGTTTAAATAGAGAAAGAAAGGGAGGGAGGGAGGGAGATAGAGAACTCTCTGATGGTTTTATGAAGCCGAAAATTCTCCGAGACAACTTACAATCAGCCAACCGTTTTTATTTCAACCTCCTCCTCCTCCTCTCTCCCTCCTCCTCGTTGTCATCGTGAAATTCTCCGTTTTTCAGACCTCCAACTTCTTAACTACATGACTACGAGTCTCAACTAGTATATAATACTGGGAGGAGGCCATAATACAGGGATGGAGAGAGATATAATAGAGAGAGAAAAAAACATGATGGTGCTGTTGTGGGTTTCCCCTTTCTCGTTATATTACAACCGGGTCTGATGTGTTTCTCTGGATTTTTACTTTTTGCTATTCTTCTGCTTTTACGAACAATAATTATTTCTAATTGGCACATTTTTCTCTCTCTCTATTTTTATGTTTATATATTGGCGATCCATACCGTCGAGTCATAATAGTGAAGTAATAAACAGTGGTTGAGAGAGAGAAATAAAAATCTGGGACTATTACTTTTCCTCCTCTTTCTCTTATTCCCATTTAACAAGACAAATTTTTGTATATCCATTTGTATGCTCATGTTTTATATGAAAGGAGAACACATTTTCTGTAGTAGTATCAAAATTCGACTCATTTCAACTTTATTTATTGACTGTGTAGCACAGTGTGTGTGTACAGTATGTCATGGTAAGATGAGGGAAATTGAGACAAAGGTTCATTATATTTTAGTAACAGAAAAATTGAAAAATGCATGTAGAATAAATTCATCAACAAAGATAACAAAGAGGTTTGGATATTACTACATATATACTGATGATGAAGATTGGAGGGTACACTAAAAGTAAAAGACGGAAGGCATTTAAACCATTTAAATTTCCTCGACGTAAATGGTGAAAGGAATTGGTAAAACTTATGAGGTGGAGTTTTTTTTGAAGAGAAAATCTTGAACAGTGAAAAAACTACTATTGAGGAATTAATGGGGAGTGTGGAGAAGAGTACTCATAAAATTTTTGGAAGAAGGAAACTTATGGAAATGGAGTCCACTCGGAAATCATTGGATGACTAATTTTGGGATTTTTTTTGCTTTCCCTGCAAGTAATCGTTTAAGATACCGTAGGGATAACACTCGTTTCATAAAAATGAGGAACAACAACCATGAAAAGTAGTCTGCGTTTTAGTTGGAGTTCATATTTAGCTATATTACGATACACCTAGTGTAAGATGGTGTGTGTACCCATTTAAAGCTTTTACTTAAATACATACTTGTACATGTATCTGTTGGTTTGAGGGATGATGGATAAATACAAGAGTTGAGTAAGTGGGGAAGCCAAAAAATTTTCACAAGTCACAATTTATACTTGTGAGAAATAGAGATTTTTCTTTTGGGTGGTTGTACGTATTTAGTCTGTGGTTTTCACTGTAGGTATATAAAGTAAATACATCAAAACTCGGGCCGCTTTTACGGAAGGATGTACAGATTTTTAGTGACTGTGTAAAGTATAAATACTTGTGTACTTATGTATAATACCTATACGGAGAGCTCAATTTCGAATAAGACTTGAGTCTCTCTCTTGCTTTGACTATTAATCCCTTTTAACTTCCCTGCTCAGTTCCGTTGAAAAGATTCGATACAAAAGGAGACATTAACTTATGGTTATTGCTATTAGTTATATACATGTATTACATATCGAATGAGAGTGTGTACGTAGTTACACATTAAAAATAATATAAATGAAGTGGAATATATACTACTTATATTCTCCTCCTGTAAGTGCATAATACTGTACAGTAATAAAATGGGAGAGGACAGTTATAGGCTCAAAAAGATGTTCCTTTTCGACCCTTGCAATCATAAATTAAGCTTCCGATCCTTGAGCTCCTTCTTCTTTGTCAGTGTTCATCTTTACTGTGATTGTGTGTGATACTACACATTGCACAGTACTTAATTCGGGAAGAAAATGTGTGAATGGTTAAGATCACCCAGGTCTTTTTTGCATCTTATATATATTTTTTTAATGACACCAGTCAGGATGTGACAGTGGAAGGCATTCAGGCATGTAACTATGCATAGTTTAGAGAGGGTAGGGATGAATTTTTATGCATAGGTACGTATTTCCAATCAGGAGGGGAGAGAGAAATATGGAAATGGGAAGATATAGGGTTTTCGGAGTTTTTCGGTTCTGCACACGCACGTTTCTTCTGTTCTGTTGAGAATAAAAAATGTAATTTTCTTCAAATTTCTTTCGCTGGCTCAATCTTTGATATTTTATTCTTTCCATTGTATGTAAAAATATCAATAATATTCTGAACCTTTGTTATGTACTAAGTTGGGCGAATGCGGGAAAAGAGATCAGTGTCTTCTCATTCTCATAATAAAGGCACCCAAAACCACTTTTATGAGAAGTGAGGTATTCAAAAACCATTCATATAGATTCCTAATCTCGTTTTTGAATTCGTCCTTGTTCTTAACGGGAATGAACATCCAAGAGAAATAACTTCCTCATGAACTCATCTTCTCCCACAAAATATCATTTGAAAAAAATAATAGGATTCTGATACAACTACGAATTATAGTTGATCTAACTAGCTTTGAGCACCATTAATATAATATTTCATTAATATCGAAGACTGTTTTAAAAATATAGTCATGTTGGCAGTAGTAGTACTGAATAGATCCCATTTGTCTAAGCATGTTGGTCCTGGAAAGACTTTAGTGGTGTGGTATTTGATACAGTATGGACAATACTTTCTGCTTCCTATAATAACCAAATTAAATGTAGGCTCAGATTTAGTTAAGAATCTGATGTGCGCCCACGTATGCTCTGGACTAAAAAATTTCTTAAAAAAATTTGACCCAGGCGCTAAGCGACTTCCAATGGTTGAGAGTGAAAGCATATCTTAGTACACGGCAAAGAATTTTTATTCGGAAACTGTTCATGGTAAATTGGTAAAAAGTTATTATTCAGGCCGTCAGTGATAATAAAGTACATTGTAAAAAAGTACAAAATCGATCAATAAATTAAGTATAATACAAGTCTCCAGGACACAGGTTATTATTCTAAATTAAGTACTGGTATATATTTTTAAGATAAGCCTGATGAGCATTATAGTTAGATAACACCGAAATGAACAACTTGTATTCCCGATGATGATTCCCGAGAAATTGTAGGACCGTCTTGACTCTGATTGGAATTTCGCAAGTCCTGAGTTCTCAGCTCTTGAGAATTCTTTGTTTGAGTTATATGAACCAGAAGCGGTAGACAATGATGATAAATTCCTAGTAGGTTTCCCAGTCACCAAAATTGGTTTTGGTTTTGTTTTCAGTTTCTCTCTTGGCACTATATTCTGACGTTGATTCCCTGAATTGAGTTTATCCTTCTCTGCTTGAGCATTAAAGTTGAAATTAAGACTTGATGGCTTGCTTTGATTAAATACTTCATTTTCAAGAGGAAGAACTCTCAGGTGTCCATGTGGTGCAGTAGAACTGTGATCCTATCACTCCTATCACTTCTGGAACTAAAACTTCGTGTTCCTTTAAACCAACAATAAAGATAAAATTCTCTTTATATTACCAAATGACAAGTCATTCAATGAATCATTGAATGTACTCACCAATTCTACTTCACTGGTTGCTGGACTCGTGTCACAAGAACAGTCTGCAGATTCACTACCGGATGTCTCATCTTCAAAAGAATGATTGATCGTTATAGGCAAGGTTTTAATAGTTCTGCAAAAAAATTCTGGAAAACTATAGTATTACCAAAACTAGATCCAGACTCGGAAGACCCACTTGAAAATGTTAGCAATGGCTGGAGTAGTCTGAGTGCTGACGCTGCTACTGCTGTCTCTCCATTTGTAGAGCAAATACTGTGTAATTTCGAAAAAGTCCTGGTTCGCTCAGGCTAACTGCAATCTAAAAATTAAGAATCTTGTATAGTTTTTAAAGACATATAATGTGTCGAAAATCATCAAATAAAAACAATCTTACCTGAAGGGCTCG